>BLSH010309789.1:0-15325 GCA_018402905.1 Glandirana rugosa
TGGATACCTAAAAAATTTAGAAAATTGTCCAGCAACACGCACACAATCACAACAAACACGTTAAAGGTTTGGGACACAATTAATAAAAGATATGGATGGGAAAATAATAGCACACTAATTCCGTTACTAAATACAGATTTCTTCAGACCAGGAAAGGAGGAGTACATGTACTTTAGTCAATGGGCAAAAAAAGAAGACCTAATCCTAAAAGATGTAATGGTGGGGGATAGAATATTCACGTACGACGAAATAGTAAAAAAATGGGGGAGGAAACCACTGGATAGATGGAGATATACACAAATAGCGCACTTCACACAGGCACTTACGCAACCCTTGAGAGGGTTAGAGGAAATGAGACAGATAGAGAAATTATTTCACTCACCACAAAGCACAAAAAAGGGAATCTCAAAAATATATAAAATTTTGACACAAGAAGCCGACCCCGGGATGCCAACATATATAAAGGAATGGGAGAAAGAAGTGGGGAAAGTGCCGGAAGGGAAAGAGATAAGAAAAATTCTGAAATTAATAAGTACATCAGCAAGAGATCAAGGGACAAACGAAATGAATTATAAATTAATAGCACGTTGGTATAGGACACCCCAAAGATTAGGGAGGATAAATAGGGAGGAATCCCCTAACTGCTGGAGAGGATGTGGAAATATTGGCACATTCGCACACATGTGGTGGACGTGCCCAAAAATAATAAATTATTGGAAGGAGATTATCGAGGCAATAAATAAAACAACAAAAAAACAAGTAGAGAATGAGGCATGGGAATGCATGTTCCACGCAACAAAAGAGCCGATAAAGGAATATAAAAATACGCTGGTTCCGCTACTCTTGAACGCAGCAAAAAGTTTGATACCGAGAAAATGGAAAAATCCCCAGCCCCCGACTGTGAAGGAATGGATAGATAAAGTAGAGTGGATGAGAGAGATAGAAAGAGCTATCTCAATAGACGAAGATGCCCTAGATAAATATCAAAACAAATGAGGGAAATGGGAAAAATATAAAAGAGAAAAAGAGAAGGAAGTAAGGATAGAATAAAAGAAAGGAAAGGGAAGTAGGGAAAGGGAAGAAGGGAGGGGGAGGAGGAGGTAGGGAAAATATAAGACCTCTGGAGATGGTGGGATGGGGTGTTTATTATTTTTCTCTTCTGATAAACGGAGAATGGTTTTCTGTAAAAATAAAGGAAATGTAAAAGTACGGAAAATCTTTTTAAAAAAAAAAAAAAAAAGAGAGAATACCACAATGATGAGATAAAGCTATCACCTACCAAGTATCTCTTTCTCTCGAAGGATAAAATGAGAGATAATGAGAAAAGAGAACATGACAGAGGAGGAAGCAGTCTCTGAGAGGTAAACAAAAAAAAAAAAAAAAGATCCGAAAGGTAGTAGATATTGTGTCGCTACCTAATTCAAATTGGGATGGGAGCCATGCCCGGGAAGGCTACATTTTATAGGTCGACTTGCAAAAACCCTTTGACACGATAGATTGGTCTTATCTTTTTGAAATCTTAAAGAGATGGGGTTTCGGGCCTAGATTTATCCAAACCCTAAAAGCCCTATACTCAAGCCCCAGCGCCCAAGTCAAATTGCACAACTTTTTCTCTGAACCTTTCCCTATTTCTCGAGGCACCAGACAGGGTTGTCCTTTATCCCCCTTAATTTTCACAGTTGCGATGGAGACTTTGGCCATCGCCATCAGAGACAATCCATACATTCAGGGAATCGACTGTGGCCTGTATTCACACAAATGCGCACTAGTCGCAGACGATTTGCTTTTGTTCATCACCTCCCCCCTCACGTCTACCCCTAAGGTTATTCAGCTACTCCAACTATTTGGCGAAATTTCAGGCCTTTGTGTAAATTGGTCTTAATCAGCAGCTTTAAATATTTCTCTGCCTGAACAAACTGTCGTCTGAAGGACCAATATAAATTTAGTTGGAACTCTTCCCAGATCCCCTACTTGGGGGTCAGTCTGGCGGCCAAAACAGATAAACTATTTGAAGCTAATTATCCCCCTCTCTTAAAGAAATTAGCACAGGATATTTCTAGCTGGGACTGGGAGGGTCTCTCTTGGTTGGGTAGGTTACAGGTGATCAAGATGACTCTCCTTCCTAGGATTCTATATTTCTTCAGGGCTCTTCCTATTCCGGTTAGAAAGTCTGATCTGCAAAAACTACAATCCCTGATTCTGAAATTCATTTGGGCCCGTAAAGGTTTTAGATGCTCAGCTAAGGTGCTCTATAGGAGACATAATCAAGGGGGCTTCGGTCTCCCACACCTTTTTAAATACTATCAGGCGGCCTAATTGGCCCAATTCTCCATCGTCTTCTCCAGAGGGAATGCTCCAGATTGGGTCAAAATAGAAAGACAGGCAGTTCCCCATAATACTATCAATTTCCTGATAGGAGTCCCTTTGAAATCAAGGCCCCCAATCCTCTCTCCTACTTTGTGCCACTCTATGGCCCTTTGTGACTCGGTTCTCAAGTCTCCCAACTTAGTCTCATCTCTTCGTCCACTCACTCACCTTTTTCATGACCCTCAATTCCCACCCAGTTTAGATATTAAGGCCTTTAAATGGTGGACGAACAAAGGACTATATCGTATAGGCCATTTCTTATCACTGTCTGGACCTTTGGCATTATCACATTTCATAAATAAGCTAGACATGGTGCTCTCGGAAAAAAATAGTTTTTTCCAAATACACCACTTTCTGAACACCTGGTGGAATTCCAAGAAGGACCATTCAGGCATTACTCCTTATGAACAGTGGTGTTCGGGAACTGTGGATATGAGAAGTGGTATCTCCTTGATCTACGCCGCTCTGATGGAGGACTCATCCAGGCCACCGCATGTGGTCAAATGGGAAAGGGATCTAAACGTGGAGTGGGATGTGGACAAATGGTCTTCGTTATTCTCACGTTGCCATAAAGGGATCGCTAATATCTCATTGAAGGAAGCCAATTTAAAGGTTTTTATCAGGTGGTATTTAGTACCATCCAGATTAGCAGCTATGTTTCCTAATGCTTCTAATCTCTGCTTCAGGGGTTGCGAACATGTGGGCACCTTCCTTCACACGTGGTGGGAATGTCCCCGCCTGAGAGGTTTTTGGAACAAATTTTTTCACCTGATCCGAAAGGTCTCAGGTCTCCCGATCCCCCAATGTCCAGAAATAGCCCTTCTCAACTCTAAACCTGAAGGTCTGTCCAAACCATTGTTTAAGCTCATCCAATTTATCTTATTGGGGGCTAAGATCACAATTGCTAGGTCCTGGAAACGCCCATCAGTTTCCTTCTCTGAGGCTATGCGGAAGATATCCTGGATAATGGTCCAAGAAAAGCTGGCCAGTTATATACTGGATACCTCCCCTAAATTTGATCTTGTTTGGGAACCCTGGAGGAATTACTTAAAACTACCAGGGTGAGCCTTTTTCTTCTACTTCTCCAACTAGCTTCACTGGTGTCTATTTTTCCTTATTTTTCCTTCTCTCCCTCTGGCTTTTTCCTCTTTTTCTTTTCTTCAAGCATCTATGTCTTCTTTCTCTTCTAGTTTGAATTATTCTAGATCTCTACTTTTATGATAAGATAAGCTTGGTACAGGGGTTGTTCTGCTCTCTCGCATCCATGTGGTTCGGGAGGGTTTTGAATAACCCTTACTAAGAGGTTTATAAAAACAGGTTAAGATTGTTCGATTGGATACAGTTTCCTATGTTATTTCAGAGACTATATTCTCTTAAGCTCCTTCGGTATTGGGGCTCCCGGGGGGGGGGGGGGGGTGCCTGTCCTCCCGGCCACAGTTTGCTCCCAGTTGGGGTGTCTCCTGCCTGGGAATTACCTTTTTCGATCAGATATTGCACCTTTCAATGCTACTTGCTTTTCTCTGTTATTTGGGAAGGGTGCTATTAAGTTGTTATTCAAACACTTTTATTTATATTTTCTTTCTACTAATACCACATTTTATAAACATGTGCCCATACTTATATGTGTACTTTGATTGAGAACTTTTGTGTAACAGGCACTGGGTATTTATATATTTTTCTCTTGTTGTACTTGAAAATTATTTTTCAATAAAAAGATTTGAAATTAAAAGTTAAACTCTGGCTTATTTTAAAAACTTGCCAGCTAAGCATCGCCTGTGCTCAATTCTCTCACCAACCATAAGCAGATTTGGTCTCTATTAAATGTAGCCTTAAAGAGGAACTTCAGCATAATTTGTTTTAAATTAATCAGCTACATAAATCAGGTGCTTACCAGTGCCTGGAGTCCATCACTGTATTCCCACAGCTGGTTCTTCTTACTGCTGTCGGTCACTGGCACCACCATTCTGGATAAAAGAGTTGGCTTTCTGCAGAACCACAGTGAGCTTCCCACTGCAAATGGTCCTGCAGCCTCCTGGAACATGTGAAATTTCCCAGGAGGATGTGGGAAGGGATGAGGCAAGGGATGTCCTTTTCACCTAAGTAAAGATTGTAGAAGTGGAAGAGGGTACCAATTAAAATCAATACTCACTCCTCCCCTTCCCCTCCCCCTCCAAAAAATGTGTATCATAATCTGTCATAACTATATCTTAGTTTGGTTAGCTTAGTTCAGTTTTTACCTTAATCACAGTGGAATGCTAAAGAAAATTATATTTTAAAAACCTACCGTATGTTAAGGTTAGTAATTAATTTATTTAGATATGTTCTAAAAAGAGCAAATGGCTTGATGGTACACATAGATGTTTAATGTAACCAGCAGTTCTATGTTATCAATGAAGCAATATTTAGTGAAAAGTCAACTTTATATTTGCTGATAATTTGTTTTTGTCAGCCAGAACAGCTTTGTCTGGATATAATTAGATAAAATTCATGATTAATGAAACCATAGCATGGTTGTTTATGCATCTTCTCTGCTGCCTGGAGGTTAGCAAGTCTTCCCCCTGTGGCAATCTTTCATGCTTCAGTGGTATGTCTGTTCCATAAGCATGACAAGTCATCATGATGGTCCTAAATATTCTCTATGCAGAGGTTAACTCTTCCTCTCAGATGCAAAACTTTTGTTCTAGCTAGCCTTTTTTAAGTATATAGTAAATCCGTATTTTTATGTATATACACGCACATATAGAGAGTTCAAAATAAGGATGAGCTATACTGGGAAATGAATCTATGTCCAATGCATGTGTAGAGGAGCATATGCATGTGCCTTTTTACTCACCAGGTTCAGATGCTTGTGTGGGCTCCTTTAGCTCCTTTTTCAATAATCCATTGAGTTCTCACTATCCCCTGGCAATGAGCTCCTGGACAGGCCCAGGAAATATAAATTTCACCCTCTGCAACCCAGAGAGACCACACCCGATGAGGCAAAGGTGACTGGGCATGTGATCAGCAGCCAGGCATATGCTCCTTCACTGTTAGTCCTTCATTGTTTGCGAGTATTAGCCCAATAACATGCAGCAAATAAAGTAAGAGCCAGCCACTGCAGGGAGCAATGCTCCAATCGCTACAAAATACTGTGCTTCAAGTGGGTCACCCTGTGTCTCTAGCTGCCCACCTGTGGTTCCAACACAGAGACTCCTGCAGTTGATCGGCTGTGGTGCCATCCAAGCAATCCCTCCTGTTCACTCATATACACATCTACTCTGGACTTCACTGTGAGAGTTGATGTCACAGAGGTTATGTACAATTAGCAGTTAATGCAATGTTTACAGAAATAGTTCTCATTCTCTACTATCTCTGGCTGCAAAGCCTTAAGGAGACTGTGCTGTACTATGAACTCCTGTTTGTAAAGCTTCATACTCGGTTAAAGATTGCTTTGTACCGTGTGCACTCTTTTTCCATTTTGACAATGTTTGCATTGTTAATCCTACTCTCCACCTGTTTAGGAAAGTTCAAGTTAAAGTGTAGCTGAATGCAAAAACCTTTTTTATTCACCCTCTTTATTTGTCCTGCTTACTGTTATTTTTAAAAGTGAAAGTAAAAGAAATTTCCCAAATTTTGGGTTGACATCGGAACACCTAATTGAGGGTTCCAACAGAGACACTAATTCTGGTGACATAATGTAAATACCATACATGCAAGAAAAATATAAATGGCAAGGCAGCGCTAAAAAAGAGATGCACTTATTTCAAGTAATTTCTTTTAAAACATGAGAACACAGTCCATAGTCCAAATCACACAAGACCCCAAGAGATGAATCAGGGGAGTGTAGTTGAATCAGCTGTGAAGTGTTTGGAAAGGAAACAAACAACACCCGCGATGTGTCACAAAGTCCCGCTACCTTAGGGAATGCACTCACCACAGCAAATGGCCAAACACTCACATGCCTGGCTAGAACAGCGTTTAAAAGTTGTTGAATTCATGCTTGGCTGCTTTAAGTGGCTTGAACAAAAACTTGAGCAGGTGGTACATGTGGAAAAGAGAACAAATCTCCACTAGTGCAATATTGTCCGAACCATCAAAAACTTTTTTGTTAAAAATCCTTAAGCCATCACACTTACACAAAACAGTTAAAACACAAGCATGTAGTCACATAAAGATAGCTGGAAATAGAGCGGTTTATGACAAGCTGTAATCGATCTCACCCGACGCTGCCTGCAGTGCATGCATCTCATCAGCTTCTTTGTGTGCTACTGACTCAGCTGGTTGCCGTACAGCCACGCCCCAACATGTTTCATCATACAGATTTCCTCATGGGGTTGGCTGCATGGTTAGGCAACACATCCTCTTATGGGTGGTGGTATGCAAATCTTAGGCCACTCACAAACCCTCACTCCACAATGCAGCGGCCATATTCCACATAATAGACTGGATGAATTACCATTCAGTCTAGAAGAAACCAGTAGAGTTGAGTGAACCCGGACTGTAAAAGTTCGGGTCCGTACCAGACTTTGGGGTGTCTGTGCCCCGAACCCGATCCCGGACATTTCAAAAAAAGTCAGAGATCGGGTTCGGTATTCGGGTATTTTTTGGCGCCTGTTGAATAGCTGCAGGGACACAAGCGTTTCACTCGTTTGCCCGTAGAAGCCATCACAGCCATGCCTACTAAATGGCATGGCTGTGATTGGCCAGTGCATCATGTGACCCAGACTATTTTTGGCACCTGTTGAATAGCTGCAGGGCAGCCAATCAACAAGCGTTTCACTCGTTTGCCTTAGAAGCCATCACAGCCATGCCTACTAATGGCATGGCTGTGATTGGAGAGTGCATCATGTGACCCAGCCTCTATATGAGCAGGAGTCACGTAGTGCCGCGTGTCACATCATCTGATACTGGAGTAGGGACAGGTTCCTAGTGCTGTGAGGGAAAGATTAGCGTTCTCATATCATCTCATCCTGCATTAGAGCCAGGTTCCTGGCGGTGCTGTGAGGGAAAGATTAGCGTTCTAATATCATCTCATACTGCATTAGGGATAGGTTCCTCTCGGTGCTGTGAGGGACAGATTATCGTTCTAAAATCATCTCATACTGGAGTAGGGACAGGTTCCTGGTGGTGCTGTGAGGGAAAGATTAGCGTTCTAATATCATCTCATATTGGAGTAGGGACAGGTTCCTGGCAGTGCTGTGAGGGACAGATTATCGTTCTAAAATCATCTCATACTGCAGTAGGGACAGGTTCCTGTCAGTGCTGTGAGGTACAGATTATCATTCTAAAATCATCTCATACTGCAGTAGGGACAGGTTCCTGTCGGTACTGTGAGGAACAGATTAGCGTTCTAAAATCATCTCATACTGGTGTAGGAAGAGGTTCCTGTCGGTGCTGTGAGGGACAGATTATCGTTCTAAAATCATCTCATACTGCAGTAGGGGCAGGTTCCTGTCGGTGCTGTGAGGGACAGATTATCGTTCTAAAATCATCTCATACTGGAGTAGGGACAGGTTCCTGGCGGTGCTGTGAGGGACAGATTATCGTTCTAAAATCATCTCATACTGCAGTAGGGACAGGTTCCTGTCGGTGCTGTGAGGGTCAGATTATCATTCTAAAATCATCTCATACTGCAGTAGGGACAGGTTCCTGTAGGTGCTGTGAGGGACAGATTATTGTTCTAAAATCATCTCATACTGGAGTAGGGACAGGTTCCTGGCGGTGCTGTGAGGGACAGATTATCGTTCTAAAATCATCTCATACTGCAGTAGGGACAGGTTCCTGACGGTGCTGTGAGGGACAGGTTATCGTTCTAAAATCATCTCATACTGCAGTAGAGACAGGTTCCTGTTGGTGCTCTGAGAGACACATTTTATTGTTCTAAAATCATCTCATACTGGTGTAGGGACAGGTTCCTGTCAGTGCTGTGAGGAAAAGATTATCGTTCTAAAATCATCTCATATTGCAGTAGGGACAGGTTCCTGTAGGTGCTGTGAGGGACAGATTATTGTTCTAAAATCATCTCATACTGCAGTAGGGACAGGTTCCTGTCAGTGCTGTGAGGGACAGATTATCGTTCTAAAATCATCTTATACTGCAGTAGGGACTGGTTCCCGTCGGTGCTGTGAGGGACAGATTATCGTTCTAAAATCATCTCATACTGCAGTAGAGACAGGTTCCTGTTGGTGCTCTGAGAGGCACATTTTATTGTTCTAAAATCATCTCATACTGGTGTAGGGACAGGTTCCTGTCAGTGCTGTGAGGAAAAGATTATCGTTCTAAAATCATCTCATATTGCAGTAGGGACAGGTTCCTGTCGGTGCTGTGAGGGACAGATTATCGTTCTAAAATCATCTCATACTGGAGTAGAGAGAGGTTCCTGTCGGTGCTGTGAGGGACAGATTATCGTTCTAAAATCATCTCATACTGCAGTAGGGAAGGGTTCCTGTCGGTGCTGTGAAGGACAGATTATCACTCTAAAATCATCTCATACTGCAGTAGGGACAGGTTCCTTTTGGTGCCATGAGGGATAGATTATTGTTCTAAAATCATCTCATACTGGTGTAGGGAGAGGTTCCTGTCGGTGCTTTGAGGGACAGATTATCGTTCTAAAATCATCTCATATAGCAGCAGGGACAGGTTCCTGGCGGTGCTGTGAGGAACAGATTACTATTCTAAAATGAACTCATACTGCAGTAGGGACAGGTTCCTGATCGTGCTGTGAGGGACAGATTATCGTTCTTAAATCATCTCATACTGCAGTAGAGACAGGTTCCTGTTGCTGGTGTGAGTGGTGCATTTCTTGCACAAAAATAAAAAGTGCATCTATGTTGCTGTTTTAAAAAAAAAAAAATATTCAAAATATTACATTTGAGGCCAGCAGTGCATTTCTTGCACAAAAATAAAAACTGCATCTACATTGCTGGTTTAAAAAAAAAAAGAATAATAATTTATTATTCTTTTTTTTTTTATTATTAATAAATAGTGCTACATAGTACATTTGCTTCCAGAATGAGTTGAGCGTCAAATAAGGGACTGGTGAAGTTCCAGTTGCAAGGAGAGGACGTGCTCGATTTGTGCCAGCTACACGCACAAGTGAAACACCTTCCTCAGGTGCAAGTAGCCGACAGAACCTTCAACGTTATATGGTAGGCCCGAATGGCGCTCAATGAATGGTGAGGCCAGAACAAGTACAGGTGATAGTAGATTGGGTGGCTGACAATGCCTCCAGTTCCTTCACATTGTCTCCCACCCGGTCCCTTGATGAAAGCTCAGAGTTGGCACCTGAACCCCATGGCCGTCTGTTTTTCACCTCAGCCCCTTGTAAATCAGCCAAGCAGTCTGAGCCCCAAGTCATGCAGCAGTCTCTTCTGCTTTTTGATGACTCTGCTGGTGTACTTTCCATGGGCCATCCACATAGCCCTGGCCCAGTAGTGGAAGACATTGAGTGCACCGATGCCCAACCACTTCTGTTTCAGGATGAGGACATGGAAACACCAGGCTTTCCACAGTGTGCAGACTGACAAGGAGGGCAGTGGTGAAGGGTGGGTGGAAGATGATGTGGAGGATGATGAGGTCCTAAACCCCACATGGAATGAAGGTCATGCGTGTGACGTGTGCAGTTTGGAGGAAGAGGTGGTGGTCGCACAGAGGCACCAGCACAGCAAAAGAGGAAGCAGGTTGCAAAAGCAGAGCGACCATCCCCTAGACAGTACGCCTTCTACTACCCACCGCACACAGGGACCTAGCACACCAAAGGCAGCTCAAAGGTGTTCCCCAGCATGGCAGTGCTTCAGACAATGTGCTGACGACAAGATACGCTGTGCAATCAGAGCCTGAAGCGAGGCATAAATGTTCTAAACCTGAGCACAACCTGCATGACCAGGCATCTACATGCAAAGCACGAGCTGCAGTGGAATAAGCACCTCAAAATCCTAGAAAGGTCTCTGCCTCCTTCTGCTTCCTCTTCTGCTGCTGTCTCGGCCTCTTCCTCCACCTCTGCAGTGCCAGTGTCACCTGCCACCCAGCAAACAGACTATGTGACAGCAACGCCACCATTTCCACACGGTCCCATGGAAGCTTACAGCTCTCCATCTCCCAAACACTGGAGAGAAAGAGGAAGTACCCGCCCCCCCCACCCATCCACAATCCCTGGCCCTGAATGCCAGCATTTCAAAATTCCTGGCCTTTGAAATGCTGTCATTCCATCTGGTGGACTCAGACAGTTTTAATAACCTGATGGCGGTGGCTGTCCCATCGTACGTGGTTCCCAGCCGCCACTACTTTTTCAGGCTAGCCATCCCTTCTCTGCACAAACAAGTTGGGGACAAGATCAAGTGTACACTGCGCAACGCCATCTGTGGCAAGGTCTACATAACCACTGATACATGGACCAGTAAGCACGGGCAGGGACGCTATATCTCGCTAACTGCACACTGGGTAAATGTAGTGGCGGGTGGGGCTGAGGAGGCTAGCCGTTTGGTGCATGCCCTTCCACCACCGAGGATTGCAGGGCATTTCTCTTTGCCTCCTGTTGCCTCCTCCTCCTATTCCACTTCCTCCTCCTCTACCACCTCCTCATCCGGTCAGCGTAACACCTTCACCACCAACTTCAGCACATCCAGGGGGAAACGACAGCAGGCTGTTTCAAAACTGAAATGTTTGGGGGATATATCCCACACTGCGCAGGAGCTGTGGACGGGCATTGAACAACAGACCGATGAGTGGTTGTTGCCAATGAGCCTCAAGCCCGGCCCGGTGGTGTGCGATAATGGGCGAAATCTCGTAGCAGCTCTGGGCCTAGCCGGTTTGACGCACATCCCTTGCCTGGCGCATGTGCTGAATTTGGTGGTCCAGAAATTTCTAAAAAACTACCCGGCTATGTCAGAGCTGCTACAGAAAGTGCCGGCCATCTGTGCACGCTTTCGGCATTCTCACCCTGCTGCTGCTCGCCTGTCTGTGCTGCAGTGGAACTTCAACCTTCCCGCTCACCGCCTCCTATGCGACATGCCCACAAGGAGGAACTCAACCTTGCACATGCTGGAGAGACTATGTGAACAGCAGCAGGCAATAGTGGAGTTTCAGCTGCAGCACGCACGGGTCAGTCGCTCTGCGGAACAGCACCGCTTCACCACCAACGAGTGGGCCTTAATGCGAGACCTGTGTACCATATTGCGGTGTTTCGAGTACTCTACCAACATGGCCAGTGCCGATGACACTGTTCTCAGCGTTACTATCTCACTTCTATTTCTCCTTGAAAAAACACTGCGGGCTATGATGGAAGAGGATGTGGCACAGGAGGAGGAGGAAGAGGGGTCATTTCCACGGTTATCAGGCCAGTCATTCACAAGTGGCTCGGAGGGTGGGTTCCTGCACCAGCATAGGCCAGGTAAAAAAATTCAAGCCAGGGCATAGTTCTAGAGGATGAGGAGGACGAGGATGATGAGGAGGAGGAGGAGGAACCGTGTTCACAGCAGGGTGGCACCCAATGCAGCTCATGGGCATCACTGGAGCGTGTCTGGGGGCATACGGAGGACACAGATGATACACCTCCCACAGAGGACAGCTTGTCTTTGCCTCTGGGCAGCCTGGCACACATGAGCGACTACATGCTGCAGTGTCTGCTCAACGACAGCCGAGTTGCCCACATTTTAACTTGTGCTGATTATTGGGTGGCCACCCTGCTGGATCCCCATTACAAGAACAATGTGCTGTCCTTAATTCCCTCACTAGAGCGTGATCAGAAGATGCGCAACTACCAGCGCACGCTGGTAGACGCGCTGCTGAGGGCATTCCCAAATGACACCGGGGGCTCAGTGGAAGCACAAGGCGAAGGAGGAAGAGGTCGCCAACGCAGCTGTGGCACCGCCAGCACCTCAGAAGGTAGGGTTAGCATGGCCAAAATGTGGAAAAGCTTTGTCAGCAGCACGCCACAACAAACAGCACCACCAGCTGATAGACAATGTCTTAGCAGGAGGCAGCATTTCAGCAACATGGTGGAACAGTATGTGTGCACAGGCCTATACGTACTGACTGATGGGTCTACCCCATTCAACTTCTGGGTCTCCAAATTGGGCACATGGCCTGAGCTTGCCCTTTATGCCTTGGAGGTGCTGGCCTGCCCTGCAGCCAGTGTATTGTCTGAACGTGTGTTTGGCATGGCAGGGGGCGTTATCACAGACAAGCACAACCGCCTGTCCACAGCCAACGTGGACAAGCTAATGTTTATTAAAATGAACCAGGCATGGATCCCACAAGACTTGTCTGTGCCTTGTGCAGAATAGACATTTAGACCGGCCTCACACAGCCATTGGTATACTTTTTTTTTAATACGTCTCAATATTTTTGGTGCTACCCCAATTAGAAAAAAAAAACAAACAAAAAACAGTGTTGGCTACATCCTCCTCCTCCACCGCCACTTCCACAACCTCTAGGCTCCTACTCCATATCCACCTCCTCCTCCAATTTTTATTTTTTTTATGTGATTTTAAGTTATTTCCCTATCCACATTTGTTTGCAGGGCACTTGTCCTACTTTTACCCCCATTTTGCTTCCTTTTCCAGGACTTTTTTAGAGCCATTTTTGTGCCCAAAAGTTTGGGTCACCATTGACTTCAATGGGGTTCGGGGTCCGGGGTCAAGTTCGGGTCAAGTTCGGTGCCGAACTCGAACTTTTTCGCGAAGTTCAGCTGAACCCTATGAACCCGAACATCCAGGTGTCCGCTTAACTCTAGTTATGACTAATTGGGCTCTGCATAGCCTTTTTGCCATTGGTCAAGATGTTGTCAATGGCTGTACTTTTCTTTTTTTATATGACCAAAAATATCTTAATTGAACATCTATTAAAAAAATAGCTTGTTGGTTCCTGTTCACCCCAGTGACATAACTACAGCCATAGGCGTGCACACAGGGTGTGTGCCAGGTGTGCCCAGGCACACCCTAATCCCCCCCGTGCTCTGTCTTTCTTTTACTGCTAGTGTGCTGAATCTGATGTTAACTGCTGCAACATGTGTTTAACCCACTCGGGTCGGGTGCGCGCCTGCAAAAACAGCTGTGCTGTGTGAGTGAGAGGTGATCGCACAGAGACTAGGGACCCCGCAGAGTAATCCAGCCGCATCTTCCGATGTTGCTTCTATAGTTTCGACTGCAGGGTTTCGCCGGCGCCAGCGGAGTGATCTACAGCTGCACTCCGCCTGACCTCCGGCCTCTCTCCCCGCTTTGGCACTTTGTGAGAAGAAGCAGCGGCGCCTGGATAACGGCAGGCGGGTGGCAGCTAAATAGAGGTGAGCAGTGAGACTTAGTACTGAGCAGGGCAAGCATATATGGCACATGAAAAAAAAGACAACAATTCAAATAGATATGAACCCTGGCTTGGCCCAAAAAAACAATGCTTGTCAGCAAAAAAAAAAGTGTGTGTATATTTAAATGTGTATATATATATATATATATATATATACACAGGGTGGGCCATTTATATGGATACACCTTAATAAAATGGGAATGGTTGGTGATATTAACTTCCTGTTTGTTGCACATTAGTATATGTGAGGGGGGAAACTTTTCAAGAGGGGTGGTGACCATGGTGGCCATTTTGAAGTCGGCCATTTTGAATCCAACCTTTGTTTTTTCAATAAGAAGAGGGTCATGTGACACATCAAACTTATTGGGAATTTCACAAGAAAAACAATGGTGTGCTTGGTTTTAACGTAACATTATTCTTTCATGAGTTATTTACAAGTTTCTCTTTGTTTACAGCCATTGACATGTCGCTGAGGTTAACACGTGCGGAGCGGATAGAAATTGTGTTGATGTCTGGTGAACGCAGTAACCGGGTCATTGCAGCAGATTTCAATGCAAGACAGCCTACGAGACCACCCATCTCCCATGCTACAGTTAGCAAACTGCTTGCTAAGTTTCGTGAAACTGGTTCAGTGTTGGATTTGCCAAAATGTGGACGCATTAAATCTGTCACTAATGAAGAAACATCAGTGGCTGTCCTAGCTTCATTCGGCAAGAGCCCACAGCTTAGCACTCGCCGCATGTCACTGGAGAGTGGCATTAGTCGAACATCCCTTCGGCGGATATTAGCTACTCACAGCTTTTCTATTTAATGATTATTTGCTCTTTAGGTTGTTTATCCTGAACGTTTATTCACTATATTAATAAAGGTATCACTGCGCTATGTAGCTCCTTGGCACCCTTGTTACCATTGTAATACCCCTTCATTATTGGGATTTTTAAGGCAATTTAGACTGAATAATTTCTTTAAAATATGCATTTATTGAAAAAGTTGATATTTCAACATAGAATAAAGACAACCAATATGACATAAAATCAATCAATTAGTGTTGCATTGAAGCATATGACTATATGTGCATTATAGGAGATGATATCACCAGTCCTGGACGGCCAAGTAACATGTTGAATTACCATCCATGAGGGCAAGGTGACTTCCTACGTGTTTCGGAACAACTTTTAAATATTCCTTCTTCAGGGAACAAATATCACCTTCTCTGTAGAGATAGATAATGTACAAACTAATATCTTCCATGTAAATTATTCACATTAGTCGATATACATTCTGAAATTTGACACACTTACATTTTAGCACAGTGTTGTTTCTCCAGAGACCCTATCTCCGGGAGTCGCATACCCCACCAGAGGTCCCTTTCCCCTTAACGTCAGGATGAGAAGGCGAAAGTTGCCAACAGCCGGTGCATATAGGTATATATCCCCGAGGATTTCTGGATAAATATATTATATATCAAACAGATGGCAATTTATAAGCAAATTTCCCAAATTGGAGCTATAGTAAACTCCAATTAAGTATTGGGGGGTTCACTTACTGTTCCATAGAGAATATTGTACCATGGGAGGAGATCCAAAGAAAAGCCAAGCCACGCACCAGCGTCTCCAGATGAGATTACCAGTGGGACAGGTGCTCGCCCCCTTGGAAGGTCAGCTCCCCCAGAAAGGGTCTT
>BLSH010309848.1:37431-50373 GCA_018402905.1 Glandirana rugosa
TGACAGTGGTGGTGGTGTTGGTGGTAAGGGGGGGTGGGATCAGTGGTGGTGATGAGGGGGTGGGATCACTGAGAGCGGTAGTGGTGGTGAGGGGGTTGGGGTCAGTGGTGGTAAGGGGGTGGGGATCAGTGGCAGCGGTGGTGGTGGTAAGGAGGGTGGGATCAGTGGCAGTGGTGGTAAGGGGGTTGGGATCAGTGGCAGTGGTGGTGAGGGGGTTGGAATCAGTGGTGGTGGTAGTGAGGGGGTTGGGATCAGTTGCCGTGGTGGTGAGGGGGTGGGGATCTGTTGCAGTGGTGGTGGGGAGGGGGTTGGGATCAGTGAAGGTGATGAGGGGGGTGGGATCAGTAGCAGCGGTGGTGGTGGTAAGAAGGGTGGGATCAGTGGCAGCTGTGGTGGTGATGAGGGGGTTGGGATCATTGGTCCTCAGAGTTTCTCTTTACATCAGAGTCTGCAGGTTTCCCCCTTACAGTGCAAAAGAGAACTCTGCAGACCCTGATGTAAAGGGGAACTCTGTGGACCCTGATATAAAAGACAACTCTGATGTATAGTGCAATGCTGCAGCCTCTGATGGAAGGCGGGACTCTGGTTACCAGAGACCCCCTTACATCAGAGTTCCCCTTTACATCACAGTCTGCAGCGTTATATCAGGGTCCACAGTGTCCCCCTTTACATCAGAGCTCACAGAGTTACTCTTTACAATGTAAGGGGTCATTTTATGGACTCTGATCTAAAGGGGGAAACTCCGTAGACTGTGCACTGTAATGGAGAACCCTGCAGATTCTGATGCCATTTGTTATGCCTTAAGCACATTTCTGATCGCACTCGCTACATGTTTGTAGCTTAAATATTGATATCTGCACTGATAACTGTCATTTTGGTAAATGTTTGAACTGGCAGTAAAAAATTTGGCTATGTCAGTAAATTTTTAGTGTCGTGTCAGTAAATTGCACGTCGGGAGTTTGGCAACTCTTACTGCCGGTTGCCTGTCAAACTCTGTGAGAGGATGACAGCTGCTAGGGGCTGGACGGGGCACCCGGGAGCACCTTCTTTTGGGGCAGTATGCACCCGGAGATGAAATTCCATCCCAGTATGCAGACTTCTTGCATTCCGGCATTCATCCCTAGGCGCATAAATACTACAAGGTGCATTGTCCAGCCTGCTTCAGCCACAGCAGCTCATAGAGTTTCACAGATTGCTGGAGGGGGCTTGTCAGGACACCTGTGCCCTCCGTCTGCAGCTAAATGCCCAGAATGCAGGGAGCCAAATAGTTAATCCACCTCTGATCAGTGGAATCTGCAGGTGCAGCAAGATAATTCAGGAGGCTGGCTGAAAAGATAGGCAATGCATTTACAGAATTTACACTGATTAGGCCTGATGGCGGGTACTGCAGCTTACAGTAAGGTTGAAGAACTTGGAAATCAGTGAACAGTAGAGCAGCGGATCAGAGTGTTAAAGAAACCCCGTCACCTTTACCATTCAATATTTCTTTTCATTTTTTTGGCTATAAAATTACTTAATACCCCCAGAATTGTATATCATTTCTGAATGCTGAGGCATTGAACAATATAAAGATGCTAGTTGCAATTATTTATATCACATGATATTTGCACAACTGTTTATCAAATACATATTTTCAGGAAAAAAATACAATAAAATGAAATATAATGCACACAAACGCAATTTAAAAAAAAAAAAAATGTCATGCTTACCTGCTCTGTGCAATGGTTTTGCACAGAGCTGCCCTGAACCTCCCTTTCTTAGGTCCCCGCCAGCGCTTTTCACTCCTTTTCTTGGTGTGCCCCCCATAGGAAGCTGCTTCCTATGAAGGTCCACTTGTAGATTCGATCCTGAGCTGCGCAGTCTGCATCCATAGACACAGAGTGCAGCTCAGCCCCGCCCCTCGCTCTCTGCTCACAAGATTTGATTGACAGCAGCAGAAGCCAGTGGCTCCTGCTGCTGCCTTTGTGAGCATAGAGAGCCTCTGCAGAAAGGCACAGCGCTGGATCAAGATTGGGCTCAGGTAAATATAAGGGGGGTGAGGGGGCAATACAGATACAAGGATATTTTTTACTCTAATGCAGGAAATGCATTGAGGAAGTTGTAAAGGCAGAAGGTGCATTCTATGCATTAAGACAAAAAAACTTTTGCGTGTAGCAGCCCCCCCCCCCAGCACTCCCTAATTACTTACCTAAGCCATTTCCCTCTCCAGCGATGTCCACGAATGTCTGAGCCATACAGGACCCTCCTCCTGATTGGCTGAGACACAGCACCGACGCCATTGGCTCCCGCAACTGTTAATCAAAGTCAGTAAGCCAATCGGGGAGAAAGGGGACAGGGCAGGGCCAGGTCGGGGCTCCATGCCTGAATGGATACACGGAGCTCTGACTCGGCTCGGGTGCCCCCATAGGAAGCCGCTGGCTGAGGGGGCACTCGATGGGAGGGAGGGGCCAGGAGCAGCAATGAGGGACCTGAGAAGAGGAGGAACCGGGCTGCTCTGTACAAATCCAACTGCACAGAGGAGGTAAGTACAACATGTTTGTTTTTTTTGTTTTTTTTAAATGAGACTTTACAAGCACTTTAAGGCAAAAATGTCCATCCTTTAACCAAATTAAGAGCCTCTTTTTGGAGTTCGGTGCTTACGAGTTAAAACCATTTTTTTTTTGCTATAAAATTACTTAGAACCCCCAAACATTATATATTTTTTTTCTAACACCCTAGAGAATATAATGGCGGCTGTTGCAAAACTTTATGTCACACCATATTTGTGCAGCGGTCTTACAAGCGCAAATTAAAAAAATAAGACAACAGTAAAGTTAGGCCAATTTTTTTCCCTATTGTGAAAGATAATGTTACGCCGAGTAAAATGATACCCAACATGTCACGCTTCAAAATTGCGTCCGCTCGCGTAATGGCTACAAACTTTGCAACATAAAAATCTCCATTGGCGACGTTTAAAAAATTCTACAGGTTAGCAGTTTTGAGTTACAGAGGAGGTCCAGTGCTAAAATTATTGCTCTCGCTCTAACGATAACGGCGATACCTCACATGTGTGGTTTGCACACCGTTTTCATATGTAGGCGGGACTTATGTATGTGTTTGCTTCTGTGCGCGAGCTCGCGGGGACGGGGCACTTTACATTTTTTTTTTTAATTATTTATTTTACTTTTTAATTTTTATTTTTGCTCTTTTCTTTTAAAAAAAAAAAAAATGTGATGACTTTTAGTCCTATTACAAGAAATGTAAACATTCCTTGTAATAGAAAAAAGCATGCCAGGACCTCTTAAATATGAGATCTGGGGTCAAAAAGGCCTCACATCTCATATTTACACTAAAATGCAAAAAAAAAAAAAAATTATTTGAAAAAAATGACAGTGCAAAAAAAAAAAAATGGGCCCTTTAGGAGCATTGGGCGGAAGTGACTTGTGATGTCGCTTCCACCCTGCCATGTTATGGAGCCGAGTAAGTGGCTTCAGCCGCTCACTCGGCTCACAGATACTAAGGGAGAGGACCCGATCATCCCTGCCACTGCCGGAGGGTCCGGTAAGCGTTGGAGATGACCGGAAAGCGGCGGGAGGGGGGGGGGCACCTCTCCCACTGCTGATAAAAATGATCTTGCGGTGAACCTGCCGCTAAGACCACTTTTATCTTGTGCAGAATCGCCTGCAGAAAAAAATGATACTGGGGTTATGGTAGCTATCTGCTACCATAACAACGGTATTCCACTTCAAACGGCGGCTGTAATATGACGGCGGACGGTCTTGAAGTGGTTAAACAAAATAAAGATGAGGCTGTGTTAAGTAAATAGATAACAAAAAGGTCCAAAACTGCTTGCACATGTGAAATGGCGAAAAATGATAGTTAAACTATTAACCACTTAAGGGCTGCCCTATAGCAATTTTACTGCTACAGATTGGCACCTCTGCACCAGGTCACATATATATACATGATCTGGCTCCTCTGGGTAGGGGGCGCAAATGTGCACCGCTGGCCAGGGGCATTGCTATGTGGGAAAAAGACCAGGGGCTCCAGCCCGAAGAAATGCAGAGCACTTGGCGCACTGCTGCTGCGAAAAATGGGTGTGGTCTAAACAAAATAGTGGGCGTGGTTTGAAGGGGCATGGCTTTGGGGTGTGGCTCACGTCTGAGATGAACGAGGGATGGAGGAAGGAAGAAAGAAAGATAGGGAGGGAGGGAAGGAAAGAGAAGAGAAGGAAGGAAAGAAGTCAGGATGGAGGGACAGCAGGCCCAGATCCTACATCACAATAGCAATATGTGTGTTCCAGAAAGTTTAACAATCAGCAGATAAAGATACTCCAATCACCTGGTGTTGGCGCTTCAATCATCCCGGCACCATGGTTATTATGGTGTCAGGATGAATGAAGTGCATTATTTTTATTATTACATTGTAATATAAAATGAAATAGCTCAACTCACCATAATGCAGAATCAGTGGGAGTCCTGAGTGTGTTACTTGCCACTGTCACCTACCACCAGATGCCATCAGGTGTCCTCAGAGGAGTCCCTCCTTCCATCACAGGTGTCCCCCAGCAGAGTCCCTCCTTCCATCAGGTGCCACCAGTGGAGTTCCTCCTTCCATCACAGTTGTCCCCAGCGGAGTCCCTCCTTCCATCAGGTGCCCCCAGCGGAGTTCCTCCTTACATCACAGGTGCCCCCAGCAGAGTTCATCCTTCCATCACAGGTGCCCCCCAGTGGAGTCTCCTTCCATCACAGGTGCCCCCCAGCAGAGTTCCTCCTTCCATCACAGGTGCCCCCCCAGTGGAGTGTCCCTCCTTCCATCACAGGAGCCCCCCAGCAGAGTTTCTCCTTCCATCACAGGTGCCCCCCCAGTGGAATTCCTCACAGTATGCAGCCAGTACAGAGCCCTCCCCGCACCCCGCCATGGGATTCGGTGGCTATGACAGCCCCCCCGGGCACTCAGGGCTGTGGAGAGAGAGACAGTGCGGCCGCAGCGGCGGAAGAGCAGTGATGCCGGGCGGGCAAAGAGAGATGATGTCATCTCTGCTCGCCCGCCCCTCTCTCTCTCAGCTCTCTTGTTCTGTGAGCCGCCCGCTCGCAGCTCTATAAAGCCGCTCACCTGCGGCTCGGGCGGGCGACTTGACACCGCATATAGGTGTGCGCAGCCTATTGCATTAGGGTGTGCACCCCAAAGCTCAAACACACACATATATATATAGCTCTTTTTCTCAGAGAAAAGGTGCAGGAACTCATCTCTGCACCCACCATTGATAACTCACCGCTGCACCCCCAACCATTACTCGCTTCGGCACCCTTGTCTAAACCTGTTCACAGCTCACTTCTGAACCCTGTCCAAAACTCACCTCTGCACCCCCATCCACAACGTATTTCTGCACTCCTGTCCACAATATACCTTTACTAAGGGGACCCCCCAGGCACAATATTTAAAGGAATATTTCATTTTTATTGTTTCACTTTAAGAATGATTAAAATCACTAACGATTGATTTTAAAACTTTTTTTTGCATTGATATGTGTCTCCTAGGGCAGGACCCAGATCCCCATACACTTTTTATGGCAATAACTTGCACATTAGCCTTTAAAATTAGCACTTTAAAAAAAAAAAAAAAAAGTAAAATGAGCACTTTTGATTTTTCAAGTTCACGTCCCATTGTCTTTATTAGGGTTCGCACAAATTTGTGGTCTGTTCCCAAGCTCTGGTGCAAACCGAACATAAGGGTGTTCGGCCCATCCCTAATGAAAAGCAATGTTTGTCCAGTTTACATGAGAACACTCGCAGCAATACATGTGTAGCACTCATCCGTGAAGGGAAGAGATTATGCCTGTTGGAAAAAGCAACAGCATGTAATGTACTGTGTACTTGGAACTATATACAGTATCTCGCAAAAGTGAGTACACCCCTCACATTTTTGTAAATATTTTATTATATCTTTTCATGTGACAACACTGAAGAAATGACACTTTGCTACAATGTAAAGTAGTGAGTGTACAGCTTGTATAACAGTGTAAATTTGCTGTCCCCTCAAAATAACTCAACACACAGCCATTAATGTCTAAACTGCTGGCAACAAAAGTGAGTGATATATATCAGTGATAACAGTGATGTATATATATATATATATATATATATATATATATATATAGTTGTGCTCATAAGTTTGCATACCCTGACAGAATTTATGATTTCTTGGCCATTTTACAGAGAATATGTGTGATAACACAAATCACTCATGGTTAGTGTTTGGCTGAAGCCATTTATTATCAATCAACTGTGATTACCCTTTTTAAATCATAATGACAACATAAACTACTCAAATGACCCCAAATTTTTACATACCCTGGTGATTTTGGCTTGATAACATGCACACAGGTTGACAAAAAGGGGTTTGAATGGTTATTAAGGCTACTTTCACACTGAAGCGTTTTACAGATGCTATTTAGCTAAAAATAGCGTCTGTAAAGTGTCTCAAAAGTCCCCCCCAATCCACCCCAATGTGAAAGCCCTGAGTGCTTTCACACTGGGGCAGTGCGATTGCGGGACCTTACAAAAAGTCCTGCAAGCAGCATCTTTGAGGTGGTGAGGGGAGCGGTAATATACCGCTCCTCTACCGCTGCTGCCATTGAAATGAATTGCAAGCGCTTCCGAAGCAGCTGCACACCGCCTCGGTAGCGCTGAGCGCCTGCACTTTTAACCCTTTTTTAACCCCTTGTGGGAGGTTAAAAGCGCAGCACTCCCGCCCGCATAGCGGAGCCCTATCGCTGGTAAAACTCTGCTAAAACTAGTGGGGTTTTGCCGCTCAGTGTGAAAGTAGCCTAAAGGTAACCATCCTCACCTGTGCTCTGTTTGCTTGGAATTAGTGTGTGTGTATAAAAGGTCAATTGTCAAAGGTTCTGCGGGAAAAGGTACCGTAGTTGAACTGTTTAAAACAGGAAAGGAACATAAAAAGATATCCAAGGAATTAAGAATGCCAATCAGCAGTGTTCAACTTTAATCAAGAAGTGGAATATTAGGGGTTCTGTTGAAACCAAACCACGGTCAGGTAGATCAACTAAAATTTCAGGAAATGCCAGGAAAATTTTTTGGGATGCAAAGAAAACCCACAAATAACTCCAGGACTCTCTGAAAACGTGGTGTGGCTGTTTTAAGATGCACAAAAAGGAGGCACTTGAAGAAAGATGGGCTGCATGGTCGAGTCACCAGAAGAAAGACATTACTATGCAAATGCCACAAAGTATCCACATGGAGGTGGATCGCTGATGTTTTGGGGATGTGTGAGCTACAAAGGCACAGGAAATTTGGTCAAGATGAATGCAGTATGTTATCAAAAAATCAGCCAGGTAGCTGCGCATGGGACATATAGGACATTCCAACATGACAATGATCCAAAACCTGTCATTGGTACAGCAGAATAAAGTGAAGGTTCTGGAGTGGCCATCTCAGTCTCCTGAACTCAATATCATTGAGCCACTCTGGGGAGATCTCAAACGTGCAGTTCATGCAAGACAGCCCAAGAATTTCCAGGAACTGGAGGCTTTTTGCCAAGAGGAATGGGCAGCTTTTACAATAGAGAAAATAAAGAGCCTCATCCGCAAATACCACAAAAGACTTCAAGCTGTCATTGATGTCAAAGGAGGCAATACACGGTATTAAGAACTGGGGTATGTAAACTTTTGATCAGGGTCATTTGGGTAGTTTCTGTTGTCATTATGATTTAAATAGAGCAAACACAGTTGATTGATAATAAATGGCTTCAGCCAAACACTAACCATCAGTGAAAGAAATGTTTTTGTGTTGTCATTCATATTCTCAGAAAAATGGCCAAGAAATCACAAATTCTGCCAGGGTATGTAAATGTATGAGCACAGCTGTATATATATATATGTTGTGACGTTATGCGAGGCGCCACAATGGATGGGCGATACTTGTCGCCTCGCATGCAATCGTTTTGAGGCGACTAGCGAGAACCCCGACCCAGGTTTTGCCAGTCACTGTGGCAAAGCTGGTTTCCAGCCCGGACATTCTGGTCAACTCAAAACCCTCTCCACCTGCATTTAATGACCAGGAAGAGTGCAGAGGAGAGCTCTATCTTGGATCTCAGAGGGAGAAAGCTGAGTGAGCTCTGTATGCTAATTTGGACTCAAAGAACAAGGTTTGCACTGTGCTTATGTTTTGTGGATCTCGGGGACAGCCCCACACTGTATAGAGAGGAGCAGGGCTGTTTAGTTTAGCGCCAGACAGCAAGGTTTTGTTTTCTGTTCTTTTATGTGTTTTGAGCTTGCAAACCTGTAATAATAAAATCTGGCAAGCTGCCAGATTTTAAAGAAACTGAACTCCACGCTGAATTTTTTCTTCTGAAGAGTGATCCCCACGAGCTAATCTCCCACAATATATACATATATATGCATTATACCTATGTATACCAGCAGGTGGCACTGCAGTATTATAGTGTATAGTTCAGGTTTTCCATGATATGAAAGGAAGTACCCTCTGTATTCAAGTATGCACTTGTTTATTATCTAGTTTCTGTTTATGTTCTGATACTCCTTCATGAAAGTAAAGCTATCCTCTGCATACAAGAAGCTTCTAGCACATCATTTTAATACTCTGCACAATAGGTTATAGGTCCCAGTGCACCCAGCAGACACCCAGCAGCACCCAGAGCACTGGAAAGAGAATTCTGCAACTCAGTGAGTACTGTATGCAAAGATGGCACGCGGTTCAGATATGAAGTTTGCAATAGCATATCTGAACAATGCCAATTACCAGTTATGGAAGTTTAAACTGGAAATGCTTTTGAATAAGGATGACTTGTGGCAAGTGATGAATACAGAAAGACCCCCAAATGGAGAGACGGAGGACTGGGACAGAAAGGATAGGCAGGCAAAAGCCATTATAAGCTTACTAGTGGAAGATGACCAGCTTATCCACATAGGAACAGAGAAAAAGGCAAAGGTATGTGGACTTCATTACAAAAACTGCATGAGTGTTCAAGTCTCAACAGCAAACTGTTTTTACTAAGAAAATTATATAAAATGAGACTAGAAGAAGGCCAGCAAATGTGTGAACATGTGAAAGCTATGCTAGAGATCATAGAGCAGCTGCGTGCAATCAGAGAGGATATCAAAGATAACCATGTTGTTGCCCTGCTCCTCTGTAGCCTTCCAGAGACATATACTGCTCTTATCAATGCTTTAGTAACCAGACCCAAGCAGGAGCTGACACTAAAATATGTCAAAGCCAAGTTAATCGATGAATATGGCAGAAGGAAAGAAAATATGCACCATGATGACAAAGCTCTTAAAGAGGAAGTAAACCCAGATGGGGTTTACTTTTCTCTTCATTCTCTTCATGCTCTTGTAAAGTAGAAGCATAATGGGCTACTATGCATCGCATAGTAGCCCATTATGTGCCACTTACCTGGAAACGAAGCTTCAGCCCCGCTCCAGGCCGCGTCCATCTTCTGCCCCTCTTCCTTCCGGGGCCGCGACTCCGGCGATGTGACTGGCTGAAGTTGCATGACGCCACTCCCGTGCATGTGTGTGGGAGCCGCCATTCACGGCACAGTGTCAGTGGAGGCCGTTTCTTCACTGCGCTTGTGCCGACATGGTGTCAGCACATACAAAACACTGCATATCTCCTGAACTGTACAGGTTTGGGAGATATGCAGTGCACCTACAGGTAAGCCTTATTCTAGGCTTACCTGTAGGTTAAAGTGGTTGTCAAGAGTTGACAACCACTTTAAGATGTACAAAGGCACAAAGCATAACAAAGAAAGCAGAGTCTGTTTTCACTGTAAAAAGATTGGTCACTTAAAAAAGGACTGTTCTATCTGGAAAGCCGAGCAGCAAAAGCTGAAGCTATCCACAAAAGAAAGAGTCAAAGCAGCCACAAAGGAAACTGCAGACACTTCATGGATTGGCACCTTTAAAGTGACACAGAGAAACAAGCCACACGGCTGGTGCATAGACTCAGGAGCAACAAGCCACATGACTAGTGATGAAACCTTCTTTACAAATATTGATTACACTGCAAAAGACAAAGTTTTGCTAGCAAACGGGAAAAGAATCACATCCGAAGGTAAAGGCAAAAGCTTCCTGAACTGCATTACAACACAAGGCAAGCACAGTATCCTTGTAAAGAAAGTGCTGTATGTTCCAGAACTAGAAGGCAGCCTTCTATCAGTGAAAAGTCTTGCAAACAATGGCCTTACAGTTAAGTTCCAGGGTGATGAATGCACAATTCACAATAATAAGCAATTCCTTGCAAAAGGAAAGCTGCATAATGACCTATACAAGCTCATCACCACAGACCAGCAAGCCAATGTAGTCTCTAATGACCTACACAGCAAATGTATTCACTTATGGCACAGGTGACGGGGGCACAGAAGTCCAGAAGCTATACAGGACATTATAAAGAGAGGCTTATCAGAAGAGTTGACAATAGAGCCTTGTAAAGTGCTCATGAAATGTAAGTGCTGCATTGACGCAAAAGCCACACGCGCTCCCCTTCCACATTCTGAATTTGGAAATGAGAAAATTCGGAAATTTGCTGTAATTTGGCAATTGCGGTAATTCGGAAATTTGCGGCAATTGCGGTAATTTGGAAATTTGCGGCAATTGCGGTAATTGAGGAAATTTGGAAATTCTGCAATCGGAACGGCCGAAAATTCGAAATTCGGAAAATCGTAAATACAAAAATTCGAAAATAACAAAGAACATTTGAAATAATAACTAACTAATAAATAACTATTAAATTATAGGTATTGTAATTTCCTTGAAAATATGGCTGTTAGTGATCAATTTCATATTAAAGTCCACTAGCAGACACATTTTCAAGGACATTCCAATACCTATAATGTAACAGTTATTTATTAGTTAGCTATTATTCCAGTTTCTTATTTCTTTGTTATTTTCAGATTTTTTTATTTACGAATTTTTGGATTTTGGACTGTTGCAATTGCTGAATTTCCGCAATTGCCAAATTAACGCGAATTTCTGAATTCCCGCAATTGCCGAATTACCGCAAGTTTCCAAATTACTGCAATAACCGCAATTTGGAAAAACGAAAATTCGGAAAAATTTGGAAATTCAAAATTCGGAATTTGTCCAAATTGCTGAATTTTGCAGAATTCTGTAAAAACGAAATTCGGAACGAAACAAATTGCACAAGCCTAAAAACTACCCACCCCCTGCAGCTCATACACAGTGATGTATGTGGACCAATAAAAACTTCCACATCAGGCGGGAACAGATATCTACTGACTTTCATTGATGATTATTCTAGGTACTCAACCACTTATCTGATGAAACACAAGAATGAAACATCAGAGAAACTTCAAGAGTTTGCTGCCATGTCTAGCAACAAATTCCAAAGGAAACCAGAATAATACGCATCGACAATGGGGGAGAATACATAAGCAAAGAAGTGGCCTCATACCTGAAGAGACAAGGAATAGTACACCAGACAACCACACCATATACTCCTGAACAAAACAGTGTAGTAGAAAGGATAAATCACACTCTTATAGAAATGGCCAGATGTATGTTGTCGGGTGCCAACCTACCTACAGAACAGACTACCCTCAAGAGCCATTAAAAGTACACCATTTGAAATGTGGCATGGATCAAAGCCTAGCATAGGGCACATCAGAGTGTTTAGATGTACAGCATATGCCTATATTCCAAGTGAAAAGTGATCAAAGCTGGAGAGCAGAGCCATAGAGGGCATTCTAGTAGGCTACAGTGAGCAAACCAAGGGTTACAGAATCTTACACCCAAAGACTGACAAAATGAACAATAAGCCGTAGTGTTTATTTTGATGAGAGCCCAAAACCAGAAACACTGTTCCCTGAAAGCTGTGAAATGAATATGCCAAACAAACCAGGAGAAAAGGTCGACCAAAGCGAACCTGTGCAGGAGTCAGAACAAGAGGTGGGACTCACAGTGCCTAAACCAAGATCCCCACCAGATCCTGCTGAACTGCCTGAAATCAGAAGACCCACTCGGACTACAAAGGGGATACCACCAAGCTGTCATACACTGTCAAAACACATAGCATACTTGAACCAACATCCTGAGAAGACATAGAAAACTGCCAAAACGTTAAGCCAATAAATGGAGAGAGGCAGCAGAAGAGTTAAATTCACTTCAAGAATCTGGACGCAAAACTATAGGAAGTAAGTGGACTTTCAAAGTTAAGTCAGGCACAGAAGGGAATATCCTCAAATACAAAGCCAGACTAGTTGCCAAAGGTTACTCCCAGAAATTTGGTGAGGATTACGATGAAACATTCGCTCCCGTTGTTAAACACTCCACCATCAGAGAGCTTCTTAGCATTGCAGCTGAGAAGGGCAGCAAGTGAAACACCTAGATGTTAAAACTGCTTTCCTATATGAAGACATTAAGGGAGATCTCTTCATGGAGCAAACACCAGGGTTTGAGGAAGGAGACAACCTCGTGTGTAAACTTCAGAACAGCATCTACGGTCTTAAGCAATCTGCAAGGATGTAGAATGAGAAAGTGAATGAAGTGCTTGCTAGAGAGAGATTCGCAAGAAGTAAAGCAGACCCCTGTCTTTACTCCAGGAATCAAGAAGCCAGATGGATATACATCCTTATTTATGTTGATGACATTATAATAACCTGTTTTGAACAAGAAGGGAATTACATTCAGATAGCTCACAAGTAGAGTTGAGCGAACCCGGACTGTAAAGTTGGGGTCCGTAACGAACTTTGAGGTGTCCGGGACCCAGACCCGGACTTTTCAAAAAAAGTCCGGGTTCGGGTCCGGGGTTCTGGTAATTTTAATGAAAATTCTTAAAAATGCTGTAAAAAAGTCCAGGAAGGTCCTAGAGGTCTGCAAAAGGAAGGAAAATGGGGGTAAGGGTGGGACAAGTGCCCTACAAAGAAATAGGGACAGGGAAATAACTTTAAATATTTAAAAAAAAA
>BLSH010309848.1:111261-139277 GCA_018402905.1 Glandirana rugosa
CCCCCCCCCCCCCCGATTCACTATTGTAACACCAGGGTGGGTTCATAGCGCAATGCTCTGCGCCACGAGCAACACTATTTTGAAGCCTATGGCTCTAATCAGGTGCTTCAAAAAAACACCCCGCCACTGTAATTCAGACGCCCGCTGTCCTGAAAGGGGGTGGCCGCGGCGGCCATGGATAGATTCATGCTGTGCGTGAATCTATCCATTTATCATTTAGGGGGTGGCTGGGATAGAGATATGCACAGCTGCACCAGATTTTGCACTCTCATATTTTAGTTAATCAGTAATAAAAACAAATAGTTCACTTTGCAAGGGAATTTTCCCTAGAGCTTAGTAAATGAGGTTAAAGTAAAACTAAAGTCTCTTTCTTTTTTTTTGTTAAAAATAACAAACATGTTATACTTGCCTCCTTTGTGCAGTTGGTTTTGCACAGCGCAGCCCAGATCCTCCTCTTCTCGGGTCCCTCTTCGGCCCCTCCCTCCTGCTGAGTGCCCCTACAGCAAGCAAACGCCGAGCTGCGGCCTGGCCCACCCCCTTTCCTCATTGGCTCACTGACTTTGATTGACTGGGAGCCAATGGCACTGCACTGCTGTCTCAGCCAACTAGTGAGTCCCGAGCAGCCGAGTCTCTCGTGCAACATCGCTGATCGAGATGGGCTCAGGTAATTTATGGGGGGCTGCTGCACACACAAAGCTTTTTTATCTTAACCACTTCAGCCCCAGAAGGATTTCACACTTTAGGACCGGAGCACTTTTTGCGATTCGGCGCTGCGTCGCTTTAACTGACAATTGCGCGGTCGTGCGACGTTGTACCCAAACGAAATTTGTGCTTTTTTCCCCACAAATAGAGCTTTCTTTTGGTGGTATTTGATCACCGCTGCGTCATTTCTGATCGCCGTTATAAACAAAAGAAGAGCGACAATTTTGCAGAAAGACCCAAATTTATTACTTTTTAATAAAATACAAATCCAAAAAAAAAATATAAAAAAACATTTTTTTTCATCGGTTTTGGCCGATTTATATTCTTCCTCATATTTTTGGTAAAAAAAATCGCAATCGGCGTTTATTGATTGGTTTGTGCAAAAGTGGCCGCGTTTACGGATGATGAGAATTTATTTCTGGGGTTTTACATTTATTTATTTATTTTTTAATAGTAATGGCGGCGATCTGCGATTTTTAGCGGTACTGCGATATTGGGGCGGACATGTCGGACCATTTTGACACTTTTTTGGGACCATTGGTATTTATACAGCGATCAGTGCTATAAAAATGCACTGATTACTGTGTAAATGCCATTGGCAGTGAAGGGGTTAACCTGCAGGGGGCGCTCTAAGGGTTAACTGTGTTCCCTGGGCGTGTTCTAACTGTATGGGGGCTGCCCTGGCTGGGGAAAGGGGATGATCACAGCTTCCATATACAGGAAGACTGTGATCATCGCCCTTCCCCCTTCAACAGAACGGAGATCTGTGTTTACTTACACGGACCTCCGTTCTTTCAGTGCGGGGGAGCCATCGCGGGTAGCCTGCGGCGATCGAGTCCACCGCACCCGCTCCCTGGCTCCCCCCAAACACAGTGAGCGCGCGGGCGCGCCTCCGGCGGCACGCGCGCTCACAATGCTAGTTATCGCAGCCGCCGTCCTGTGACGGCGGTTCGCGATAACAAACCACCTTGCCGCTGTCACGCTGCGGCGGGCGGTCGGCAAGTGGTTAATGCATTAAGGTAAAAAACCTTCTGACTTTACAACCACTTTAAACTCTGATAAGTTTCATTTTCCAATCAAATGCCTTTTTTTTTTTCTAGCATGTGATTGGGTATTTTTTGTAATGTGAAATGTCACCACATTCACTAAGCTAAGGGAAAAAATTCCCTTCACTTGCAAAGTGAACAAGGTATGTATGTGCCTTTAGTGCATCAACCCCTATGTGTCCAGCCTTGTCCTTTATCTCCTGGGCATACAAATGTTTCTTGCTGATGACCATGACACAGCTACAAGTTTCCTGCACTGTAGATAATGTAGACAAGCCGGCTTCTGTCAGGAAAGCAATGTTTTCACCACCAGCAGGAAAATCTGTGTAGAAAATCTATTGATGGAGCCAGCAGGATCCCCACCCACAGACACAGCTGAGGACAGGAAGAAACAAATTCCTTGTATTTCCATTTCTTGATACCGCAACTCTTCACACAGATTTATTAAAGGGGTAACAACACATAAAATGTTTGTTGATGTTAGTGTTTTTTATTAACATTTGGAGATAAATACATTTTAGTAATTTATCAGAACGGAACCACTTATAATCTACTATTGTGGACACCTTATATTTTAAACACTCTAGAAGAGGTTCCTCCGATCTTAGGAGCTCGATGGATTACCTTTTTGACCAACCGAAAAAAGCAATAGGGTAGGCAGGGGCGCGCCGGAGTCGATATTTTCATAACAGAGTGCCCCCTTTTCAAGGCTTCGAGGTACTCTGCAAGTTATGTCTAGATGTCAGCTATGTATGATGTTACCATTAAATTGTCTTCTATTGTTGCTATTTAATCAAGCTGCAAAATAAGTAAAGAGTATGTGCATTCATGTGCAAAATGTGTATTTATTAACATTTTGCATTGGAGCCTGCAACGCATTGCAACCGCAATTATGCTCCGGCAGACTGTTCCCCCAGCTCTAGGTCTGTACTAATGTATGGGCCTACCATCACTGAGCTGGAGGAAGAAACCAAAGAACTACAAGTTTGGTGTTGTCACTGCACTTATGCCCATTGAAATCTTCGAGTCCCTCTACCGTGATGGCATAAAGTGTTTGAACATTTGCACCAGCCAAAGAGTCAGAACCTGGAAGGAAGACCCGGGAGAAGCAGGGCCGGCTCTACCACTAGGCAGAGTAGGCGGTCGCCTAGGGCGCACTGCCGCCTAGGGCGCCTGGCCACTGTTGATCTGTCACTGGTTGCTCTGCATTGTTTCATGTCATCAGAGAGGAGAGCCGCGGCTGGCAGCTGCCTCGATCATGTCATCAGTGCAGTCGAGAATTGGAGAGGAGCAGCCCCCCTGGAGGCCACTCTGCCTCGATCGTGTCAGTGAAGTGGAGAGGAGAGCCGAGGCTGATGGGCACAGGTGAGGCTGTATTGATTGGCGCTGGTGAAGCTGTATTTGATGGGCACAGGTGAGGTTGTATTGATTGACGCTGACCAGGCTGCATTTGATTGGCGCTGATCAGGCTGGGCAGGGCGAAGGGGGTGGAGTAAGGGGTGGAGCCAGGGGGGGGCAAAATGAGGTTTCGCCTAGGGTGTCAAAAATCCTTGCACCAGCCCTGGGGAGAAGATGGCAGCACCTGTGACCAACATGAGTTGGATTGATTGTCAGCTACAGTACTATTATGCTGTACATCCTGGGGCCCAACAGAAAACATTTTTGAGGAGGTTTAATTCCACTTTAAGGGCTTGTTCAGTAGTGAGCAGATGTTGTATCACCTTTTCATCACTTGCTTTAACCCCTAGAATCAGTGGTGAAACTACCAGGGTGGTTCCGCCACCATGGGGGGCCCTTTATGGTTTCCTGCACCCGGGCCCTGAAGAGTCTAGTTATGCCTCTGCCTTGAGTCCCTCACTAGCACCCTGCAACCATGTGCATTGCATGCGTTTACAGGGGGCTTTCAGAGAGGTCCCACTTGAATGGGTCATACTCAGTGGGTGCTATGCCTGCTGAAAATGACAGGGGGTATAATTCCTGCTGTGGCACCTCTGACCGCTGCCTCAGCTGCTAAGGGGGGAGTGGTTGGAGGCAGTAAAAATGTAGCTCGACTGCGGGGTATTACTTCCTATCAACCACTTATGCGAATGAGACTTAAAGGTGTTTTGCTACTATACCAAGCTGTACCAGCAGCATGCTGAAGATCCAGATTACTTCCCGTATATACTGTGGTGTCGCTATGGGGGTGCGGAGTGCTCTGCTGATGCCATCGTCGCCAGTGCTATGGAAACACGGCATCCTGGGCATGTTTGGAGGAATGCCGGAGATGCCGCATTTGGCATAGCATCGGTGGCACCTGCAGGGACTCCTACAAGTGCTGAGACCCAATGCTGAGGGGGGGAGAATGGCTTAGCAGAGGCAGGGCCTGTGGTGAGGAGGACCTGGCACAGGCTGAGGCTTGGACTCTGCTGAAGTTAAGGGCTTGCCTTCTGGTGCTCCAGGATGGAGGGAGAGGAGGACAGACTCAGGGGCCAGTTGTTTGCAGTAGAGACCATACTGCCTCAAACTTTTCCTATGACTTGCAGAACCCAGCTCCTTATTGCACCCTTATCAACTCCCTGATCCCTGGGCACCCTGTGACACTTCTCCATGGGGTTCATCATGCAGAGGGCTGAGGTCACCAAGTAACTACCCACCTCTTGGATCACCTGTGCTGCCCATCCCCACCTCACCTTTGCTTTTTAACCCTGTGCCTTCTGAAAATAAATCATCACCACCCCCACACTTGAGGATTCCTAGTGGTTTCTGCTCTCTTAGGGTGTCACCCTCCCTTTAAAATCAGTGCCCCCTCGTCTCCCTTACCTTTCCAGTGTCCTCCATTCCTAGGAAGGGTGATCATGCTGAAAGCTCTGACATACACCTGTCAGTGGCAGCAATGGGCTTCTGCCTCCCTGGGGGGGAGGCCCTAGTGCTGCCACTGCCTAAACAGAGAGCAGCAGTCTAGATCTTCAGTGGTCTGACACTCCCTTTGCACAGTTTTCCCATCAACAACCTTCACTCTTGCTAAGCAGCATTGCTGATTGGAGCATTGTGCCCCCTGAGTGTTGGACCGCTGGAGATTCAAGAATTGTTTGAGCAGAATTACATATCCTGTAGTAGATTCACATATTTGTCTTTTTAATGGTGCGTTTGGCTTTTTTCCTGGTGTTCAACTTTAAGCAAAAAGAAAAATTCTTTGGCATCTGACACCTGTAAATAAACCTGTTCTGTTTGTTACGTACACAAGACTGCACTTGTACCCAAGCATAGAGGAAACTCATGATACACTGTCTGAGCTCTGTGAGTTACCCAAGAGGTGCCATCTAAACGGTCTCTTTACTTCATACATGCCATCAAATATTTAACATTTTAGAAGTTTGTGACACATTTAAAATTATAAGTTGAACTGTTCTGTGTATCTTGTTGCTGAAGGCCTGATGCCTATAACGAAACCTTCTCCGATGACAGAAAGTCTAGATCAGTGGTTCTCAACTCCTGTCCTCAGGACCCACCAACAGGCCAGATTTTAAGTATTACCTTGGGGAGATGCAGGCTAGAACACTGCAATCACTGAGCAGCGAATGATATCACCTCTAATGTATTTCAGTTATCTTGCAAACCTGGCCTGTTAGTGGGTCCCGAGGACCGGAGTTGAGAACCACTGGTCTAGATGGACATATTAAATTATGAGATTTCATCTTTGACAATGATAAAGCTGTTATTTGTCAAAGTCTTGGTTTTAATATAAGCCGGTCTATTATTTGAGGATTTTAGGCAGCCTACATCCACAGAAGATCTGTGGTTAGTTCTCCAAGATGTTTGGAACAGCCAACCTGCCGAGTTCCTTCAAAAACTGTGTGCAAGTCTACCTAGAAGAATTAACAACGAACAGCCAAGGAAAAATCTAAGGAAAAACCAAGCTCAACTTACCAACCAGCTTGAAACCAGCCAAATTAACCTGTCTAACAGTATGCGTTAAAAGCAGGGGATTGGTTACACACATTTGCAAATGCATGTGTAAGCCGGAGGGGCCTGACAAGGATCCCTGCATCCTCCACACCTATCTCTGGCTTATGAGAGACTCCACAGTGGGAGCAGTGGTGTATCATCCATGGGTGCAGGGTGTTCACTGAACATGGGCCCTGAGGGGTGGGGGGCCCCACTGTGCTCTGACCGACACTGCACCCATGGATGATCTCTCCATGACAGCTGGGGATGATCGGTGCGGTGTGGGCTTGCACACGGGCCCACCAATTTCATGATACGCCCCTGAGTGGGAGCACATGCATTCTGATGAAATAGATGAAGGTAGGTGGCCTGGAGGTAGCCCATCCCTCCTTGAAGGTACAGGGACACACTGGACACCCAGCAGATAGCAAAATGAATGAAAAGGTGTCAGTGCGTTTACCTGACCAGAATCAAAAATCCAAAAAGTAAACATATAAGAATTGATGCTGGTTTGAAGCCAAAGGGTGGTCGCACCAAATATGTATTTGATTTCATTTTTCTTCTTTTTGTTCAAGTTGCATTTTGTAAATTAATAAAAAAATATATTTTTGAAAGCATTCTTACCTAACGGCTTTTCTTCACACTTGCCTAAAATTTTTGTACAGTACTATATGCAATGCGATCTTGCGCATGTACAGACACACATGGGACCTGGCAGGGCCATGCGGCATGTATGTGCATGTGCAAAATCATGTGAAACCCATGTGCATGTGCAGGAAGCAGCAGGTCTGCGCCAGTCTATGGAAGCCTTGCGATATGTCTGCACATGTGTGGGGCGACTCACGTGATTCCACACATGTGCAGACACAACACGTGGTTCTGCCAGGTCCCATAGACCTGGCAGAGACCTTGCAGCATCTCTGCTCATGCATGCGATGTTGGGCCAACATGGCAGTGTGGGAGAACAGTGACGAAGAACATTGGGCTGAAAGAAAGACAACACTGGAGTCCACAGACTTTTTTTGCAAACAAGAACAATTAAAGACACTCCGTTTGTGTTGTGCGCACGTTGACCTCCATTATATTGAGGTCTCATAATTTGGTAAGAGGCTCATTTTATGTGGAAGTGGAAACACAGCGCAACTTTATTGGAATTTTATTGGAATCACAGTGGGACTTTATTTGTACTTATATAATCTATTTTCATTAGTGGATAGACTTGCTGTATATTGATTTTCATATATTTTTCGCATGGATCCCCACTGAGTCTCCCATGGGCAATCGCAAATGGACCCATTCACAAGTGTGAGCGTACCTAAACAAGCAGAAAGGTGTTTCTCAGGGGTAATGATGATATTGATCCATCTCTATACAGTTGCCTTTTCTGTCCCATTTTCACACAGTAATACCAGTGATGAAAAGACCTAAAGCAAATGTATAGATTGTTGGTAGGAAGGTAGAAGCTCACTGGATTTCTTGCAGGGTTAGCAGATTTTTTATTTTGCACTTTGCACAACTATAACAGAATGGTTTTAGTGGTGTACTTTATAGACCAAAATGAACCAAATAAGAGAAGTTCTTTGTTAAGGTTTACACACACTTTTTAGGTTTTGTGGAAATATGACCACAGTATTAATCCATAAGTCAATGGCTTTTTTTTTTTACCCTTGGGCGGTGACGAAACACGTCAGAGCGGAGCCTAGTGCTGTCACAACGCCAGCAGGAAGCAGATGCCGGATTACTCACAGAGGTAATGCTGAGGTCTCTTTCTTAAAGGGGTCAAGCACCCTGATGGCATATAGCGGTTTTTAAGGTTGTGTACTGCTGGAATCGGGCACTTTGCTTGTGAGTGGTATTTAACCACTTCAGCCCCGGAAGGATTTCCAGCTTTAGGACCGGAGCCCTTTTTGCGATTCGGCGCTGTGTCGCTTTAACTGACAATTGCGCGGTCGTGCGACGTTGTACCCAAACGAAATTTGCGTCCTTTTTTTTCCCACAAATAGAGCTTTCTTTTGGTGGTATTTGATCACCTCTGCGTCATTTCTGATCGCCGCTATAAACAAAAGAAGAGCGACAATTTTGCAAAAAAACCCAAATTTCTTACTTTTTGCTAAAATACAAATCCAAAAAAATATATAAAAAAACATTTTTTTTCACCGTTTTTGGCCAATTTATATTCTTCCTCATATTTGCGATAAAAAAAAAATCGCAATCGGCGTTTATTGATTGGTTTGCGCAAAAGTGGTCGCGTTTACGGATGATGAGAATTCATTTTTGGGGTTTTTATTTTTTTTTATTTTTTACTAGTAATGGCGGCGATCTGCGATTTTTAGCAGTACTGCGATATTGGGGCGGACATGTCGGAACGTTTTGACACTTTTTTGGGACCATTGGCATTTATACAGCGATCAGTGCTATAAAAATGCACTGATTACTGTGTAAATGTCATTGGCAGTGAAGGGGTTAACCTGCAGGGGGCGCTCTAAGGGTTAACTATGTTCCTTGGGCGTGTTCTAACTGTAGGGGGACTGCCCTAACAGGAGAAGGGAAGTGGTCACAGCCTTCATGTACAGGAAGGCTGTGATCATAGCCCTTCCCCCTTCACAGAATGGAGGTCCGTGTTTACTTACACGGACCTCCGTTCCTTCACTCCGGGGGGGGGCATCGCGGGTAGCCGGCGGCAATCGAAGCCACCGCACCCGCTCCCTGGCCCCCCCCCGAGCACAGTGAGCGTGCGCGCGCGCGCCTCCGGCGGCGCGCGCGCGCTCACTAGGCTCTGTCTCGCGGCCGCCATCATGACGGCGATCCGCGATACAGAGCCACTCTGTCGCCGTCATTTGCCGATCAGCCGTCGGCAAATGGTTAAATAGTTTTTTAACCTCCTGGCAACAGCTCACAGTAAATAAACTGTGAGCAGGCAGCAGGTGCAAGCTCGGCAACGTACATGTACGTTGCTGGCTTGCTTCTGCATTTGGACACGAGTTTGGTAGCAGATTTCAGCCAATGATTTGGGCTGAAACCTGCTGATCGGCTGTGTCCAATCACACACAGAGTTCTGCGTTTGCAGGGAACAACGATCTGGCTGTTTCTTCTCACTGAGAAGCAGGGAGAAAAAACAGCGAGATCAGTTAGTAAAAGCAGCACATTTTACACTTGTTAGGAACACAGTTAACCCTTTGATTGCCCCAGACGTTAACTCCTTCCCAGCCAGCGTCATTAGCACAGTGTCTGTGTATAGTATTATCACGGATCACTGTATTAGTGTCACTAGCCATGCCAGTGTCTGTTAGCGCCAGATTACCTGCCACACTATCACAGTCCCACTATAAGTCACTGATCACTGCCATTACAGTAAAGCGCCTATAGCTGTGTAAATTCCAGTATATATACCATTTGTAGACAATATAACTTACACACAAACCAATTAATATAAACTTATTGTTTTTTTTACATGTAGCAGAATACATTTTGGCCTAAATTTGTGAAGAAATCAGATTTTTTTTTATTGGATATGTTTTATAACAGAAATTAAAAATTTCTGGTTTGTTTTTATTTATATAATACAAAAAAAAACCTCAGTGGAGATAAAATACCATGAAAAGAAAGCTCTTTGTGCGAAAAAAATGATATAAATTTAATTTGTGTACAGCGCTGCATGGCCGTTCAATTGCCAGTTAAAGTGGCACAGTGCTAAATAGCAAAAAATGTCCTGGTCATAAAGGGGGTAAAACCTTCCGGAGGTCAAAAGGTAATAGAAGAACCATTTGTTTTTTGAATGATAAAACAGTATGTGGAGGTTTTATTTCTTTTAAGCGGAGGAGCCAGTGGATAAATAACCTTAAAAGTGTGGCTCACATTAGAAGAAAGCAGTTGAACTCACTGGAAACGGGCCGGTGGCATCCTGAGGAGGTGGATGAGACCCCTTACAGGGGAATGAACATGGTGACCTATTTTGTTATAATAGATCAACATATTAGGGTGACCACAGTGTGTTATTGGTGGTGGCACTTACAGGGGAGCTCACACATCAAGGAGTGGAAGAAGAAATAATGCACTGATCACTGCATTAGCTTGGAGGAATTGCTGTATACACATACGTGCAGTATATTAGTGGTGGTGGAACTCACTTTTCACTTTATATGAAAAGCAATATAAGAAAACACAATATACTGTATATGAACACATATACTATATTACCAAAAGTACTGGGACGCCTGCCTTTACACGCACATTAACTTTAATGGCATCCCAGTCTTAGTCCATAGGGTTCAATATGGAGTTGGCCCACCCTTTGCAGCTATAACAGCTTCATCTCTTCTGGGAAGGCTGTCCACAAGGTTTAGGAGTGTCTATGGGAATGTTTGACCATTCTTCCAGAAGAGCATTAGTGAGGTCAGGCACTGATGTTGGATGAGAAGGCCTGGCTCGCAGTCTCTGCTCTGATTCATTCCAAAGGTGTTCTATCGGGTTGAAGTCAGGACTTTGTGCAGGCCAGTCAAGTTCCTCCACCCCAAACTCGCTTATCCATGTCTTTATGGACCTTTCTTTGTGCACTGGTCCAAATCATTTGGTTTAGGGGGATTATGGTGTGGGGGTTGCTTTTCAGGGGCTGGCCTTGGCCCCTTAGTTCCAGTGAAGGGAACTCTTAAGGCGTCAGCATACCAAGATATTTTGGACAATTTCATGCTCCCAACTTTGTGGGAAGAGTTTGGGGGTGGCCTCTTCCTGTTCAAACATGACTGCGCACCACTGCACAAAGCAAGGTCCATAAGGACATGGATGAGCGAGTTTGGGGTTGAGGAATTTGACTGGTCTGCACAGAGTTCTAACCTCAACCTGATACAATACCTTTGGCATGAATTAGAGTGGAGACTGCGAGCCAGGCCTTCTCATCCAACATCAGTGCCTGACCTCACAAATGCGCTTCTGGAAGAATGGCCAAACATTCCTATAGACACTCCTAAACCTTGTGGACAGCCTTCCCAGAAGAGTTGAAGCTGTTACAGATGCAAAGGATGGGCCAACTCAGTAAAGGCACGTGTCCCAATACTTTTGGTAATATAGTGTGTATAAAGGACTTTTTTTTGATCAACTTGTGGAGCACAATATTCCATTTGTTGTTGTTGATACAAACATGAAAAACGTGTACTTTTTGTTAGCACTCATATTTATTGGTTGCGCGACACTTTTTTGGCATTCTGAATACAATTGGATTATGGAATACACATCGCAGTGCTCATGACAACATATAGCATATCCACTTAAGGACCAGGCCTTTTTCTGACACTTGGTATTTACAAGTAAAAATCTGTATACTTTACTTGAAAAATGTCTAAACTGCTGGCACCAAAAGTGAGTACACCCCTAAGTGAAAATATCCAAATTGGGCCCAAAGTGTCAATATTTTGTGTGGCCATCATTATTTTCCTGCACTGCCTTATCCCTCTTGGGCATGGAGGTCACCCAAGCTTCACAGGTTGCCACTGGAGTCCTCTTCCCCTCCTCCATGACAACATCACAGAGCTGGTGGATGTCAGAGACCTTGCGCTCCTCCACCTTCTATTTGAGGATGCCCCACAGATGCTCAATAGGGTTTAGGGAAAGTATCATGCCCTGCTGCTTCAGTATGTCACAGTACATGTTGGCATTCATGGTTCCCTCAATGAACTGTAGCTCCCCAGTGTCGGCAGCACTCATGCATCCCCAGACCATGACACTCCCACCACCATGCTTGACTGTAGGCAAGACACATTTGTCTTTGTATTCCTCACCTGTTTGCCGCCACACACGCTTGACACCATCTGAACCAAATACATTTATCTTAGCATCATCAGACCTCAGGAATCCTGTAATCCAGGTCCTTATTCAGCTTGTCTTCAGCAAACTGTTATACACATTTACACTGTTATACAAGCTGTACACTCACTACTTTACATTGTAGCAAAGTGTCATTTCTTCAGTGTTACATAGTTAGCCAGTTTGAAAAAAGACACAAGTCCATCCAGTTCAACCAAAAAAAAAAAAAAAACATATATATATATATAAAATCAAATGATCCCATATACAATCCTTCGCCCACAGTTGATCCAGAGGAAGGCAAAAAACCCCAGCAAAGCAATGATCCAATTTTCTATAACGGGGGAAAAAATTCCTTCCTGATTCCCCAAGAGGCAATCGGATTCACCCTGGATCAACTTTACCTAAAAATGTTAGTACCCAGTTATATTATTTACATTAACCACTTCAGTTAGGGGGCTGTTTTTTGGGTTCGTTGTTTACAAGTTAAAATCAGTTTTCTTTGCTATAAAATGACTTAGAACCCACAAACCTTATCTATATATTTTTTTCTAACACCCTAGAGAATAAAATGGCGGTCATTGCAAAACTTTATGTCACACCGTATTTGTGCAGCGGTCTTCCAAGCGTGCTTTTTTTTGAATAAATTCATTTTTTTTAGTTAAAAAAATAAAAAAACAGTAAAGTTAGGCCAATTTTTTTCCATATTGTGAAAGATAATGTTACGCCGAGTAAAATGATACCCAACATGTCATGCTTCAAAATTGCGTCCGCTCGCGGAATGGCGACAAACTTTGCAGCTTAAAAATCTCCATTGGCGACGTTTAAAAAATTCTGCAGGTTAGCAGTTTTGAGCTACAGAGGAGGTCTAGTGATAGAATTGTTGCTCTCGCTCTAATGATCGCGGCGATACCTCACATGTGTGGTTTGCACACCGTTTTCATATGTGGGCGGGACTTACGTATGCGATCGCTTCTGCACGCGAGCTCGCAAGGACGGGCTTTACATTTTTTTTTTTAATTATTTATTTTGTTTTTACTTTTTATTTTTACACTGTTCTTTAAAAAAATAAAAATGATCACTTTTATTCCTATTACAAGAAATGTAAACATTCCTTGTAATAGAAAAAAGCATGACAGGACCTCTTAAATATGAGATCCGGGGTCAAAAAGTCCTCACATCTCATATTTACACTAATATGCAAAAAAAAATCTGAAAAAAAAAAGCGGGCCCTTTAAGACCGTTGGGCGGACGTCACTTCTGACGTAATTTCCGCCCTGCCGTACTATGGAGCAGAGTGAACGGCTTCAGCCGCTCACTCGGCTCACAGACACTGGGGGGAGACGGATCGGATCATCGCTGCTGCCGGCGGGTCCGGTAAGCGGTGGGGATGACCGGAAAGCGGCGCCTCTCCCGCCGCTGATAAAAGTGATCTTGCGGCGATCCGCCGCTAAGATCTCTTTTATGTTGTTCAGAATCGCCGGCTGAAAAAAACAATATCTGAATGCAGGCACCATTCAGATATCCCTTCTCAAAGTTAGTGACGTCATATGATGTCCACCTAACGAGAAGTGGTTAAGGAAAGAATCCAGGACTTTTTTAAAGCAATCAACCGTGCTGGCCAAAACCACCTCTGGAGGGAGTCACATGAAAAGATATAATAAAATATTTACAAAAATGTGAGGGGTGTACTCACTTTTGTGAGATACTGTATATCTTTTGGTTTAAAAAAGCCATGTTTGGCCTGAAAACCCAAGGTGACGTCATGACGTCTCACTGGTCCTCCAAGGGCATAGAGATGAGCGGTGGTAAGGTAAGCCTGGGAAGCAGCAGGGGGGGGGGGGTCACCCCTCCTGCCACCTCTAAAAGTGATCTCGCTGTGAATCCACCACGGGGCCCACTTTTATCGGAAAGTTTGGCATCTGAGGGAAAAGAAAATACAGAGGTCACGGCATCTAGTTGCAGCCATAACCCAGGTATTTAACGTCAAACAAATGACGTATTTTCCCAGTTAGGCAGTCGGTAAGTGGATATTTACAATTATATGTATTTTTATATTTATTATTATTATTATTACTATTTTTTGGTAGTACATATTGGGGTTGCACAGAAAATATTTTGTGTAGAGTATTAGGCTGGATTGACACCATTGCGGTGCCAATTCCAGCCTGTTTTCCTGTGAGAAGGACCGGAGCCATCGTTCCTATCCATACTCTCAGCGCAGCAGCTGCAAGGGGAGGGAGAGGTGCTGCAAGCAGGGGGCAAGCAATCCCTGTTCAATGCGGAACACATCCCCGTGTCAGATGCGTTCCCATTGAACATAATGGGTTGGAATGCGCGCCGCACTGCTCAGAAACGCACACATTTTCTGTGCAATGCGCAGTGCGAATGCACTGCACCTATGTGAACAGGACCCATTGAAATCAATGTGTTTTCAAGTGTCCTGCGAATTGGATGCAGTTTAAGCAGCATCCAATGCGCATAGGTGTGAACCCAGCCTCAATCCGCCTTTAGCTATGCATTAGTGCAGAGAAAACATATATTCTGAAATGTCTATTAGTTTAGTTTCAATAGGACAATGAATAAATTGTATTGCCATGCAATGCAAAGTCATTTCTCAGGTTTACACGTAAACCACTTACATGTGTAATACAAGTGTTTGTTTTCATATGATGAACAATGCACTGTATGTTAGCAGTGTTATGAGAGCCTATTAATCTCTTTTTCTCTTTTCTGACAGCCAAGGAGCCAAAACAGTAGGCCACTTTATGGAAAAATAAATAATGAGGAATCTGATTTGCCTGGATAGGGAAATGAAGGTTCATGCAAATTGCTGCAATGGCATTCATTTAAACAAACAATGATGTCCTCTAGCAGGAACTGTGGAAAGTTCAGTGTGTTCTGTGTGTTTCCGACTAAAAATATTAATTCATTTAAAGTATCAGTCCACCCAACACTGATATTTTAGACTTTCGTACATGCCAAAAAGTTAAAATGGACCTTCATTCCCAAAAAAAGGGTTTGATCTCTTCCAACCCCATCCCCTTTGTAAGTGCTTTCCTGCATTTGTTTCCTTTTTCTGCCTGACTCGCCCCCCCAGCCTAGACATCAAAGACATGTGCCTGATCTGCCAACCTTCTTGGAGATGTGACATGGGTTTGCCAGGAGGGCGCAGGACCAGGAACACAAGAGTGACTTGATGCGTGCCTTTGAGGCCTGGTTGCCCCTTCAGTGTTTGGGGACACTTATACTGGCCCAACCGGTGAATGGCCCAACACTGATATTTTAGACTTTTGAAGATGCTGAAGAGTTTATCTCTTCCAACCCCATTCCCTCTGTAAGTGTTTACCTGCATTTATTTTCTTTTTTAAAGTTTTTCTGCCCGACTTGTCCCCCCAGCCTAGACATCAATGACATGTGCCTGATCTGTGAACCTTCTTGGAGATGTGACATGGATTTCCCAGGAGGGCGCAGGACTAGGGACACAAGGGGGACCTGTTGCGTGCCATTGAGGACTGGTTGCCACTTCAAGGTTCAAGGACATATGTACCAGCCGGACCAGGGACACGTTATTCACACCTAGGCTGACCCCCTGGCCTAGGTCTGAATAATGTGTCCCTGGTCCAGCAGCCTTCTGGCAGATATGACATGGGTATTCCAGGAGGCTGCCGTATCAGGGACACAGAGCAGCCAAGGGTGGCCTGATGCATTCGTCACTGGGGGTTGACTGGCTGAACCTGAAAGAGGCAACCACCCCTTATCATTGGGCGAAATAAAATTGCAGCATGTGACCCATGCTTTGTCACCTGAACAGCAGATCACAGTGGGACAACCCTGGATTCACTGCACGAGTGAGCATGAGTATTCAAGAGAACCCAACATTACTGGAGAGAGGGGAAAAAAACATGGGGTAAGTAAGGTTCTCCCATGTGATTCCTTAGGCAGTGGGGGAGATTTGCTAAAAGTGGTGTACACAGAACCTGGCACAGCTGTACATATCAACCAATCAGCTTCTAGGTTTTATTGTCACAATTTAATTGAGTACGCTGAAGTTAGAAGCTGATTGGTTTCTATGCAGAGCTGCACGGGATTCTGTGCGCACAAGCTTTAGTAAATCCCCCACAATGTGTTATATTCTCTATATTTTATCTATGTGAAAAATTTGAATAAAGACCTTGTGATCCTGCCAGCATCTTTCTCTTTCTAGTGCTTCCTACGTTAAGCTGACAACGCTAACCACAGGCTGCAAATCCTATAGTAGCATTGTCAGCTTGGGGTTTTCAGAGTCATCGCGGTCCCACAACCACTAATAAACAGAAAAACAATTAGGCATTTAAGAAACTTTTTTATAGCAATAATGCAGGTGTTTTATGCTATGAATGTCCTCATTACCATTTCATAAGCTTTAAATTACCTATTGTTTTTTTATTTGGGACTATATTGATGCCTCAGCACTACATATTCTAGGTCTGCACATCTGTTGAAGCCAATACAATAGAATATAAAGCTGGCCATACATGAGTCGAATTCCAAAAGAATTTTCTTTCGAAAATTGTATCTAAGAATTGTCGTTTGAATTTCGCACCATTAGTGGGCTGCAGAAAAGGCCGATTTTCGTGTGTCCATTGAATTTAAATGATCGGCATGTTGGAAATTTTTTAAAAACAAATGATTTTCTAATCAATGATTGAAGAATCATGCAAGAAATATAATTGAAAAAGAAATGTGCATGAGAGCAAGAAAAGAACATTTCTGAACATGAAATTATTTTCTGTAGCAACATGAGGTGAAATTGAAGGCTTGGTTGAACAAATTGTGAAATCAATGGTGGCACCATCGGATCACAATATTTCTGATTTAAAAAAAAAAAATTGTTTGGAATTGGACCCATGTAGGGCCTGCATTATTCTTTCCCATTCCTTATGATAATTAACTCGAGAAAAGACAACAAAAGAATTGTGAATGGCCCCAGGTGAATGGGAAACACTCCAAGGTAGATAGGATCCAAGACAGGAGTTATGGCTGGGCTATCTCATCTCTATAGTCTACAAGAAGCCAGCAGGTGATGTAGCCCATTAGACTCTATTAATATTATTAAAGGTCTGCGCTAGTACCCCTAAATTTCTAACCTACCAGTTGTTGTATATAACACATAGAAAAGCATTAGAGAAGTGGTTAGATTTGAAAGCTTGATTCACCAGAGACTATAATACTGCTAAACAGAGCTATATCTGTACTAGCCCTATATATTGAGTACAAGACATAGCCAATCAGACTCCTCTATAACTGATGTTATACTCTCTGGTGGATCAAGCCTTTAAATGTTTTCCATATGTTTTCTACATATTTCTATATGTTTCCAAGTTCCTTACATCTTCCTTTTCTTCACAACTGGTGGCCTCTGCTGAATAAGAGGATTGCCGGTCTTCCAGTGACTGGCTGCTTATGTCTGAACATCAGACCAACCAGCCCCTTTGGCAGAGACCAGGTGACCAATGCCTACACACGTCTGACATGAGCATCTGTTTTCTGAAGAAGAGGTATATCTCAACTGCATCTAAGATTAATTTCCTAAGCAATACAGCTACAGCTTTGAATTATGTTACGTTCAATTACATTGTTATTTTTTAAAATATTTTTGGTCGCTCATTGTCTTATATTCTATAACTGGTACAAGAAACAAGTTATTTATAGTCTATGCTTTGAAGGCTTACATAATTCTAGGAAGGGTGTAATGATACGGTGGCACCATGGGACTCCCTCTGAATATCAGTGCAAATAGTGGGAACTTATTTAATGAACAGATTGACTTTGAGGCACTCATTTTATGTTAAAATATGTCTATCTATCTATCTATCTATCTATCTATCTATCTATCTATCTATCTATCTATCTATCTATCTATCTATCTACCTATCTATCTCTATCTAGTGTAGGCAGGCACAGTCTATTTTCACCACTGCAGGTAGCGCTCTCCTTGATGCTAGAGAGGAAGTCAGGAAGAAAAAGGTTCCTCTATGGGACACTGGGGAAGCTATCCCATTGGATGCTGCCACCCCATGTGACTCCAGCAGCCATCTTGGGTCAGCTAGAGCCTATTTAAGACCCTGGTTCCTGGGTTTTGCATTGCTTTGGCAAGTGGACATAGTAGGGACAGCTACCCTGTCTGTGAGGGACAGTAATAGCACAAAGGAAAGGTTCCTGATGAGGAGGGTAAGCGTAGGGCCTCATTTCTTCTGGACATTCTCCTGATTGGGGACTCGATGGCCAGGCCGCATTCAGGCCCCTCTCATCAGATGTTATCATTCTGGCTGGAATCTACTCCTGTCATGCTACTGAACTGTGAGGGTGCCTGGCGGTGTTGCTTTCTCATCAAGTTTGATGTGCACTGTTGCTGCATTTCTTCATGTGGAAGCTGTGCTGTTAAGAATAGCCTTGCAATGAAGGACACCCACACAGGTATATCTTCAGTCTATGTGTGATCTACTGAGTTAAATTGCAGTGTACACTGGATCCCATAGCATCAAAGGTAAAGTGACAAAGTACAGGTTTAAACACAGTTTTTATGCCATATTGTGTATTAAGTGTTATGTATCCCGTTCATTATATAGTGTCTAACATTCTCACTATTCTCTGTCTCGGGCAAATGTCCATAAGAAAGGAGGAAATTCTGATTATCTGATTATCTAAGATAACGTAAATGTCACATAAAAGATAAATGGCGATAACTGCGGATAAGTGACACTTGCATACTAATTAATTTTTGTATATCAGCCAAAGCGATAATTAAAATAATAATAAACCAAAAAGCAGTGCTATATATATAAAATCACCATTAAGAAAAGTGCATATAATCATCAAAAGTTTACAAAGGTGCTACTAATACAGACAGCAATGAATAAAATGTGTCAATAAAGGAGGTATGGGATTTTACCGGTGCCAAAACACTACACAGATGTAAAATATATCAAAATTTTATTGAAAACATTAAAAACAGCTCAATGTCATCATAATATCCATACGGTAGATGAAAAAAATGTAGTAGGTTCCAATTCGCAACATGTTTCGCCATACGATGGCTTCATCAGGAGCCTTTTTATCGGGTACTTCATAAAAGATCACTAAGAATTAAAAATAGTGTGTTTTACACAAACATACCAATTTGTATACGAAACACCACTTAATTTAAACAATACATCACATATACATCAAACAATTCATATATCTCATATATGCATAGGCCTGTACATCATCCCAAGGTATCCATTTACCTGAATACTGATGAATATTTTAAAATCAAAAATAGATTTGGCTCCAGCATCATGGGGTAGATAGAAATAGATATATAGTGAAACCACAGAGGGAGGTAAAATGACGCCCCAATGACGGAATGAATAATACATAGCATACATAACTCATCAATATTACCAATCATAAAGTGCAAAGGTGCAATTATAGGCAAATGATTACCAATAAAGTGCAAATAAAATTATGAAACTATCAAAAAGTGCCAAATACTGCATAATATATATATATATATATATATACAGAATCTCACAAAAGTGAGTACACCCCTCACATTTTTGTAAATATTTTCTATATTTTCATGTGACAACACTGAAAAAATTACACTTTGCAACAATGTAAAGTACTGAGTGTACAGCTTGTGTAAATTTGCTGCCCCCCTCAAAATAACTCAACACAACAGTCCTCTTCCACTCCTCCATAATAACATCATGGAGCTGGTGGATGTTAGAGACCTTGCGCTCGGGACCTTTCATTTGACGATGCCCCACACATGCTCAATAGGGTTTAGGTCTGGAGACATGCTTGGCCAGTCCATCACTTTTACTCTCAGCTTCTTTAGCAAGGCAGTGGTTGTCTTGGAGGTGTGTTTGGGGTCGTTATCATGTTGGAATACTGTCCTGCGGCCCAGTCTCCGAAGTGAGGGGATCATGCTCTGCTTCAGTAAGGCAATGTTCCTCACCAAACTGTTCTTGGATGGTTTTTGTACCATTCTTTGTTCATGGCTGTGTTCTAAGGCAAAATTGTGAGTGAGCCCACTCCCTTGGCTGAGAAGCAACCCCACACATGAATGGTCCCAGGATGTTTATTGTTGGCATGGCACAGGACTCATGGTAGCTCACACCTTTTCTTCTCCGGACAAGGTTTTTTACAGATGCCCCAAACAATTGCAAAGGGGATTCATTAGAGAAAATGACTTTACCCCAGTCCTCAGCAGTCCAATCCTTGTACCTTTTGCAGAATATCAGTCTGTATCTGATGTTTTTCCTGGAGAGAAGTGGCTTTTTGCTGCCCTTCTTGACACCAGGCTATCCTCCAAAAGTCTTCTGGTACCGATGTACTCCGACCTGCCTGCTGCCATTTCTGAGCAAGCTAGGAGACGGTCCTGGCGCTTGCTGGACTTTCTTGGATGCCCTGAAGCCTTCTTCACAAATGCAGTGCAAATGTTTTTTTTATGGGACTAAGTTCATTTTCATGGCAAAGAGGCACTTTGCAATTAATTGTAATTCATCTGATCACTCTTTATAACATACTGGAGTATATGCAACTTGCCATTATAAAAGGAGGAGGAAGCAGACTTTGTGAAAATTAATATTTGTGTCATTCTCAAAACTTTTTGCCACTGCTGTATATTCAGAAGGAAGATTCAACTAGTCTCTGAGGTGTGTGCTTACATCTCTCTGCTTTAAAAGATGCTGGGGGGCCTTATGAAACTGAGTTTTCTTAAAATCATTATCTTCCATATACCAGGTGGCGGGAATGACATGGCCAAAATAGCATACTCTCTCTGCAGAGGTCCACCATACCCCCTGCTAGTTCAGAGCTAGAGATTTCCAATCAGTCAAACTTAAAGTGGATGTAAACCCGATTCATGAAATTTGACCTAGGGACATATATATCTGTAGTGTTTACTTTTTTTTTATTTTGAGAAAAGCGTTTTATTGGAAAAAAAACAAAACTAACAAAAAGTGTACAAATGGTCAGATAAAAACTTTCACAAAATGTACATACATCGAGTACAGATATGGTTGAAGCAGCAACATTTATAGCACAATAAGAGAAAGCATATAATTCTTGTCATACTCCTGTGTCTAGTAGTTGCTCCCACCCCACATCACTCTAAGACGTCAATACTCAGAGAACCAAAGGATAAATATTAATCATGTACATGTTTCCCCATCTAAGTTCCATCTATCCCAAATTTTGGAGTATTTCAGTGGGCAACCTTTATGACTATAAATCAGTTTTTTATATGGTAGATTAATATTCACTTCTCTCTTCCAATCCTGAATCCTAGGGGGAGATGGCCTCATCCAGTGCCTTGCTAAGGTTTTCCTAGCCGCAAGGTCTCAGTTATAAAGGTAGCTAGAAACTTATCAATTTCCAGGTCTGTATGTAAACCTAGTAGACATAGTTTGGGGTCGAGTGATACTGGGGATCCCATAATATCGTGCAAGAATTGCACAACTTGTTTCCAGTACCTGCGGGCATGTCCATATCAAGTGATAGAAGTCACCAGGTGCTGCACTGCACATCGGGCACAATGGGATGCGCGTAGGGTGAAATTTTGTAAGCCTCAGGGGTGTTAAATATGCCTGGTGCAGTATATATAACTGTGTCAACCTGTCTTGGGGGACATTGTTTTAACATTGGTGAGAATTTCATCCCAATCTTCGTCCTCCACAAAGCCCACTCCCTCTTCCCATCGGGTTTTTATGTTATATGCTAGCGTCGTACTCGGAGGGAGGCGCATTGAGGCATATAGTGCTGAAATCAATTTTGTGGGTTCCGGGCCCAAGATCGTGTTCAAGATAGGAGGGGGTACTGAGTGTGGTCGATCCATTCTAAATTGAATGTCCAGAGCATGGCGAATTTGGAAATAACGGAATAGAAAATGATTGGGGAAAGAGAATTCTTCCTTGAGGGCTTGGAAAGTTTTGGGGCCATCCGCGGTCATTACTTTGTGTAGGTACAGAATTCCCCATAAGATCCAGATATTAGGGTCTGGGATAGTTAAAGCGGTTGTCTACTCAAAAAAAAAAATGTTTTAAAAATAAAAACCTGCAAAACAATAGCATAATGAGCTAGTATGCACCGCATACTAGCTCATTATGAAATACTCATCTTAAAACGAAGATCCGACCGAGCCGCTTGGTCCCCTCCGTGGGAGCGGACATCTTCACCCGGATCTTGCTTCCGGGTACGCGGCTCCGGCGCTGTGACTGGCCGGAGCCGCGAGACGTCACTCCCGCGCATGTGCGCGGGGCTCGTTTTTCCGGCAGGGTCCGGAACTAATGCCGGCTTTTGCCGGGACACATATACGGCGCATGCGCCAGAACATACACGGCGCATGCGCCGTAACGATATATTACATTAGAAAGGGAATATCTTCTAAACCATACAGATTTAGAAGATATTCATTTTACCTACAGGTAAGCCTTATTCTAGGCTTACCTGTAGGTAAAAGTACAAAAAAAGGGTAGACAACCGCTTTAACAGCTCTGGTATTTGAGTATTAAACCAGAGCGGGGTGTGCGAGTGGATTGGGGAGGTGTGCATTTTATGAAGCGCTATATTGTAAATTTTGTGGTGGTGGGCAAGCATGCCATCGTTATATTTGGGTGAGGACTGGCGGGAATGTGTCCGAATTATGAATTGTAGGGGGGTATAGGCTGGGTGTTCTGGGTGCTGGCAGACCAGTGCTTGATATCTCTGTGACTCCTGTTTATCGAAGTAATATAAGTGTGAAAGTTGGGATGCTGTGTAGTAATCCCTGAAGTCAGGCAGCGCTGCCCCTCCCAGGGTTGTGGGATTTTTAAGGATGTGCCATGCCAATTTATGTCTTCCATGCCCCCATACAAATGAGTTAAGTATTGAATCTTGTGTTTTAAAGAATTTAAGAGGGACATATAATGGTGAATGCCAAAATATATACAATAGCTTGGGTAGGAGAATCATTTTTATAATGTTTATTCTGCCCATTACTCCTAGGGGTAGCCTGGCCCATATTTGAGTCTTGTTCTTAACCAGAGCAATAAGGGGTTCAATGTTAAGGGGGTATTAGTCTTTGAGATGTCTAGTAACAAGCACCCCAGGATACTTAAATTGGGACACCCTAGGCAAAGGAAGGGAGGCACTTTGTCTAGTGGAGGGGAAGCGATCAAGAGGCAGGACTTGGGATTCGGACCAGTTTATCCTGAGTCCTGAGTGCTGGCTTATCTCTTCGCTGTTTGTAAAGCTGCCTGCATTGACGTGCCCAAGTCTGCAAGGTACAGGATGGTATCATCGGCTTACATGCCCAGTTTTTCGGTTCTATCTCCCACCCTGAGACCCTTGCTTTCCGGGTTATTACGAATTGCTATGGCCATGGGCTCCGCAGCGAGGGCATATAATAATGGGGAGAGGGGCACCCCTGGCGTGTACTTCTCCCCAATGAGAATGATTCTGAGAGGTGGCCGTTTACAAACACCCGGGCCACAGGCGAATGATACAGAAGAAGTACCCATCTAATAAAACGTGGGCCAAAGCCAAACCTGCGTAAGCATTTAATTAGGTAGACCCACTCCACCGAGTCAAACGCTTTAGCCGCATCCAAGGCCACCACTACCCTAGACCCGGTGTCCTCATGCTCAGCCTGCAGGTTTATGAATAGGTGTCTAATATTCATGGCTGTGTTCTTGCCTGGCATGAACCCTGTCTGGTCGGGATGAACCAGGGACAGAATAACCTTGTTTAGGTAATTTTGCATCCACGGGTAACAAAGAGATTGGGCGGTAAGACTCGGGGTATTTAGGGTCTTTTCCAGGTTTGGGAAGAACAATTATTTGTGCTTCAGCCATAGAGGGTGGCAGGATACCTGACTCAAAGGACTAGGACTTGGCCAGCTGGGACATTGCTGTAGCAATGTCTTCCGTGGATATAGGCACCTCAAGGAGTTTATTCTGTTCAGGTGTGAGTTGTGGAGCGGGCATGGCTTCTAATAGTGCCCTTGTGGCTTGTCTGTTATGCGTTGCTTGGGAGGTGTGTAGAGCGCTATAAAAGCTCCTAAATTCTTCAGCCAACCTAGTGGCATTAGTAGTAGTCTCCCCACCAGGTGATATGAGGAAAACCACCACTGAAGGGTTCATGTTCATATGGGCCAAGTACGCTAGTAATTTGCCTGCCTTTTCCCTGTACTCAAACACTCTTTGTTTACCAAAGAAAAGGTGTTGCTTGGCCTTCTCTATTTGTAACTGTGTTACAGCTCAGAAATGAACCTGAACCTGGACAGCTTTTCAGGAGATGGTCGCCTAGCATAATCAGCCTCCATCTCATGAAGAGTGGCCATTGACGTCTGAAGTATAATATTGGATGCTCTCTTTAGTCTGTTAATTCTATTCGTGAGAGTGATACGGGCGTGCAGTTTAAATGTCTCCCACACCACACCAAAATCAGAGTGGGTCAAATTGTTGAAGAAAAATCGGAACTCATTGCCTATGTTGGCATGGTCATCCAGCGCTGAGAGCCAGTTCGGGTTTAATCTCCAGGGGCGGCTGGGGGTTGACCCCAGGAGCTCGAGGTCAGCCCAATGATCTGACAAGATCCTGGGGGCAAATCCCGCCCCCACCAACGCTGGCAGCAAGGCTCTAGACACAAAAATAAAGTCGACACGAGACATAGTGTTATGGCTCGCTGAGTAGCATGAATAAGCTTTAATATTTGGGCTGAGATGTCTCCAGGTGTCAATTAGTTCAAAATCAGTTAGGATCCTGCACATTCTGGTGTGCGTGGGAAGGGATCGGGTACCATCATACCCCCCCCCCCCCGTGCGATCCAGGTCGGGGGACACGGGCATATCAAAGTCCCCCATCCACACCGCCGGGACCGTTGTGGGGAACTGAGACATAAAAGCTAGCCCCTCGTTCACTACCCCCGAGTTGTATGGCGGGGGCACATAACACAACAGGATCAATAGTGGGTTTCCTTGAATAGTGGCATGCACAAATAGGTATCTGCCTTCCCGATCCGACTGCATCCGCACCAGCTCAAAGGGCACCGATTTGGCTACAAGAAGGGAGACGCTTTGGGAATGGTGTGTATGGACCGAATGGTATGTCCATCCCAGCCAGGGGCGTCTCAATGCCGCTTGTAGGTGCCCCGTGACGTGGGTTTCAACCAGTGCAATAATCTGCGCCCCCTAAGTTTTAAGAAATTTAAAAGCTGCAGTGCGTTTCACTTTGTCCCTCAGACCCCTAACATTCCATGTCATAAATTTCAGCTTCTCCATCCCCATGGTATTAAGCTTATACATCTGCTCCCCAGCAGTCGGATCAAGGGGGAGAAAAAAGCATCAAATCCATATAACATGACATACATACACAGCCCATTCCCAGGATAGAGGTGTCTTTGTCTTCAACCCTCCGCCCAGCCCCCACTGTAATGCACATCACTGAGCGTGTAGCCTGTTAGCCACATATTTTCGGTGCCTGCATACACTTCATTACTTGCAATATGTACCTGACCATTATACATCAAAGGCTCAACAGGAGCCCATAACAATATTCCCAGCTCATCACCTCCCCAACTTGGTGTGAGTATTAAGTCCCAAATTGCGAGCATAACAAAAATCTTCCAGTAGTTGTAGTGAACCGGAGGCCTAAAACATCGAATTAAGCATATAATTTCCAATTGACGAACAAGGCCCGCATAACTTGTGGTGACCAAAAAGGTCAACTAGAGGGGCGACTTCTCCACTATACAGAGTATGGAGGGTCAGTTTCATAGATATCGAACTCTATTGGCACAATCCACATGGAGATCGGCGACCCGATCAGTCCAAAACTCAATAAAGTTCCCCTCCTGGACCTAGCGGTCTAGCAGCCAGGCACGTGGCATGTGGGCAAGGGTCAGTTATTCTTTGTACTCAGTATTGCTAGTGCGACACAGTGTACACAGTCTATTCGGTCTTAGCATTAGTCCCAGTTTATGGGGAGTTTTCTCCCTGTCGTGCCCCATATCAGCCATGCTGGGGAAGTGATCTAGGCCACATGATGGAACAGTAGTATACTCACATCACCAGGCCCAGGAAAGTCGTGAAGGTGCCCCTTCATGGTAGTCCGTCGAGCCAGGATGAGGCTGCTGCAGGGTCTTCATAGAATTGTATGAGGCCCTCATGCTCCACTCTCAATCTGGCCCGCGGTTCAGTCCGTCCTTCACCCCCCCCCCCCGGTCCCTATGTTTCATTTTGGCTTCCTCCCTGTTAGGGCTATTGCCCGGAGTGATTCAACATTTAAAACCCCGTATTACATTTTATTACAGGGATCCCGGCATACCTACCAATCTGCATACCGGGCATGATGGGGATACAACCCAATTCTCCCCTCTTCCGAATTTGGATGGGAAGCTCTTTATTATGGGGATACATATCCAATTCAACCACTATTTTCAGGTACAGTTTTAAATGTACTAGGCAGTGCTTTTTGGCATGACTTGCCTGTACCCTATGTTGCCAGTTTACTCTTTTATATCTTTATGGGTGGACCCCTGCTGGGGAAGCCACAGGCTAAAAAAAGGTATGTTTTATTATATTAGATGACTTTTTGGCATTTCTATTATAGAACATGGTTTGTGGATAGTACGTCCCCACATCTGTTGTCAGACAGTGGACACAAAGGCCAATGATTGTGGAGCTGGGGCACCCTCCTGTGCAGTGTATATTGAGTGAGTCTTTACTATAGAATGGCTTATAATATCTGAATGTATGCTATTGTATTATATTCAAACTGTGACTACATGTATTACAGATTTTTTGAAGATCCGGTTTCTATACCCCCTATCTTCTGAGGAAGCGTTGATGTATAGAACGCAAAACATGTAGAGATTGAGCCTCGCTGCATGACTGCGGGCACCTGCTATGTGAACCATATGCTCCTTTGGGTTCGGAAAGGGCATAAATATACGATAGATGTACCTTTGGGTTATGTTAATGGATTTGGAGACACCAATCTAAGCATCAGTTGTATTACACAGGGAGACCACTGTGGGGTATTAGATGATTGGCTACTATTAGCAGTAAATCATAGTCAGCCCAGCCCACTATCATGCAGAAACCCAAAGGGGTTAGAGGCATTTCCAAAATAGTTTTTATGGATTTTTTAATATGAACGAATAAAATTTGTACTATTTTATATACTTTATAGCTATGGTGGTTTTCTTTACGGTTTAGATAGTTGTGTATGGGTTCACTACCCCAGGATAGTCATCTCAGGAGTACGGGTTAGCGGAGCACACACTATGTGCGAATTACTCCATCACGCTGCAGACCACACCCCCATCTGTAGTGTTTACTTATCTCTCTCCAAAGCACTAAGTCCTGTGTCTTTCTGTTGTTTTGTTCTGTTATCAGCATGATAACTTCTGACAAGTTCTCCGACAACCAAGATAAAACCAGCCTGAAATTTGTGTCAGGTGGGTGATATAAATAGGATAGCAGAGAGCTTGTCTTATCACAGCACTGCTCTGCACATTCCTTTCTTCCTCTGCCTATGTGGAGTGAGGGTGTGTGCCTTTCCTCCAATCAGCTGTCACACAGTGTATGCCAAGAATCCACTCCTACTGCTGAATGAGGAAGTAAAAATTCTAACACGATGTTGGAATTCTAAAGCATATAAAAAGGCGAAATCAGCAGATATGCATGTAAAACTTACGTGGGGAGATTTGTTTCATCCCTGTGTATCATCTGAGGCTGTTTACTTCACTGGGTATAGGAGAGGGTTTACATCCACCTTAAGCCTTGTACACAAAGGTTGAAAATTGACCAATATCTGCTGTTCAACAGGAACCAGACCATTTTTGGCCCATGTGTACAGCTATCTGTTATACAGAACAGACAGCTCATAACCGACTTCTGTTGAACCAGCATGCTAAAAAAACAGCATATAGTTACATAGTTACATAGTTAGTGAGGTCGAAAAAAGACACAAGTCCATCAAGTTCAACCTATGTGTGTGCTTTCATGTCAGTATTAACATATGACCTGCATCCGATCAGCGCTTGCACCCACTAGCTGCGAGCAGGGCCGGCGCCAGCATAAGGCGGGTTAGGCAGCCGCCTTAGGGCGCCAGACAGCCCGGGGGCGGTAAAACTTGACACCCGATTTCCTATAGACAACTGCCTCGCGTTTTCGCGAGTGCAGTGCTGAGCCGTGTCCCGGGATTAAGCACGGCCGCTCACACACATTGCCGCATCGATAGGCGGCGTAATAAGGAGCCTGAGACTTCCCTCTCCCTGCGCCCTCCCCCCCGCAGGTGCGCAGTGAAGTCTAGCAGTACCGAGTACCTGGGTAGCTGCCTGGGACCTCCTCTCTCCGTCCTGTGCAGTGAAGTGAGTGGGGCGGTGCTTGGTGTGGGCGGGCTTAAATCCTTCAGATCCGCCCTCAGCATGCACTGCAGCCAGACATCCGGAAACACCATGAAGATGAATGATGATTATGTCACAGGTGTGTGTGGGGGGTGATAAGAGGCTAGGTGGGTGTGCTGGGGG
>BLSH010309848.1:142709-152827 GCA_018402905.1 Glandirana rugosa
CATTTGCCCTCTACCCTAATACGTAAGGGACGAAGGGGAGTGACCGATACCCGTCGACCGTTCACTCCGTTGGTCCTTTGATTAGAGGCTAGGTGGGTGTCCCGGGGGAGGTGATTAGGGCATAGGTGGGTGTGCTGGGGGGTAATTTGTGAATGGGGGAGAGCTTCGCAGAAGACCCAAAGGCCATTAACCCTCGCAGCATATGTTCAGTCAGAAACTAGAAGAAGATGGGTGTCCCTGCACAGAAGATTCTCCAGGGATAACCTTCCCTACTGGTAAGCTTGCTAAACCGATTTTTTTTTTTTTTTTTTTTAAAGCTAAATTTCATCTTTAAAATTGTAGTAAAGTCCAGTATATATTTTTTTCTTTTTAGAGCCCCCCTGCAGGTATTTACCATATTGTGCTAATACACACAGCATGTTAGGACATCATAGCAGACGTACCCGTCAAAGAAGCCTTCCAGCACTGTAGTGTCATTGGTCCAGTTGGTTCCTGGTTGCCTCACTTGCCAGCTGCCCATAGCCAGTGAGGGGAAGCAGGGAATGCATAATCCCATCTCCCGTTTACCCTCACTGGCTATGGGCAGCTGGCAGGTGAGGCAAACTAAAACTTCCACACTGCGCCCAGCCATATAGGGGTTGGGGGTTGCATTATGGAGGGGAGGGGCACCAAAATGCACTTTCGCCTGAGTAGATAAAAATCCTTGCACCGGCCCTGGCTGCGAGCACTGATCAGGGTGTTCTGGTGGGGGTAGAGTCCCCCTGTCCAGGGCTGGGACAGGGGGTGGGCAGGAGGGTTGGCTGCCCTGGGCACTGTGGAATCATGTGAGGTGGGGAGGGGGCGCCACAGGGAGGGGGAATTTTGGGGAGCAGCAGGGGTTAAGAATTGTTCTAGGAGGGGAAATATCCAAGTGTGTGCTAGGAGTGGTGTTTTAGGGGGATTTGTGTTGGGAGGGGGGAAGGGTATTTGTGCCAGGAGGGGGGTTTGGGGGGTGTGTGCTAGAAGAGGTGATATGATAGAGGGGGAAGGGATGTTGTGCTAAGAGGGGAGTTTCTGTGCTAGTAGAAATGAATAGTGGAGTATTTGTGTTGGGACGGAAAATTTGTTGGGGGGGGGGGAGGATTTGTGCAAGGATGGGAATATGGGGGATTTGTGCTAGGAGGGGGAGATCTGGAGTGGTTGTGTACTTGGAGAGATAGTCACAAAAAAGGTGCAGCGCTCTCCTTCAATAAAGTGCATTCAAATTATAGTGCATACATAAATATCTAAAAACAGTGTAAAAATCATCTATATATAATATATGAATTTACGTGAGAGTTTTTTCACATTCATACTCAGAAAGATAATTTGAGGGATTTGAAGGGTAGAGAATCTGTGCCATGAGAGGTGATTTTTTTTTTTGGAGGGGGGTATTTGTGCTGGGGGATTTCAGCAAGGGAAGCGGATTTGTACTGGGAACAGTGGCAGCCCACCCTTAATCTCCATGCAGGGCACCAGATGCATGGATTTCAATGAGGATTTCTTTTTTTTTTTTTTTTTAGAAGCATGTGATTAGAGCCGGAGGCACTGCGCCCCGAGCCCACCCACTTGTGTGCCATTAGCAAATTAATATTCGCAGTCTTCCTGCTTCTTCTCCTCCCGGCCAATCAGGAAGCAGGCCCTGAGACCCAATTGGCCAGGGAGTTTTAGGACTCCCAGCCAATTGGGTCTCAGGACCCACTTCCTGTTCAGCCAGGAGGAGAAGCAAAAGCCCCGGTTCAGCTCTTCCCTCCACAACCTCCTCCCCGCACCTCCTTGCATAAGGTAAGGCAATGGATTGTCACCTTCCCCAATCAATCGATGCGAGTGACCACCGGGGGTGGGGGAGTAGTGCGAGTGGGGGGGGCAGGTTTGTTTGCTGCCCCCCCCCCAAAAAAAAAAAATTTTGAGCACCAGTCGCCACTGACTGGGAATAGGGGGGAATTTATGCTTTTTTTTGGGGGGGAGGGTTGTTGACCCATAATGCTCATACACCTTGGGGGTGGGGGGCACTGTTTGGCATGTTTGCCCTGGGCTCCAGTTGACCTTGTCCCACCACTGCCCCTGTCAGAATACAATAGCACAGTTGGGAGATCGCTGCACCAACATCGCTTGTGTTGGTACAGCGATCTGTCCGTTTTTTTCTTTCAGTGTGCTGGGTTGAACGAAAAAAAAACTGAGTGTGTGTACCCAGCTTTATGCTCCTTGCTGATGGTATTACTATAGCTTTGGTAGTTGCAGCGCACTTTTATTGCTCTTTTTTTTTTTTTTTTTGAAGCCCGTGGTGGTGTGAGACACACCCAGACTTACCTGGTGCATAAAAACGTGCATAACACAAAAGTGAAGACACAAAAAGTGCACATGGGTGTACACATGGCCCCCCTCCGAAGAGGAAGGGCCTAAACCCTGGTCCCCCGGGGCACGAAGCTCCTGACAGGGATTGGGGCATCGTGCACCAAGGATTGCCTAGCCAGAAGGCCGAGCAACCCCCAGTTCTCGTTGGCGGCCAGCCGGAACCGACCGCCCCTCGATACTTAATAGGGCTCCCCCGAAGGGAGACCCCATGAGAGGTGGTGGGTCAAGCCAAAAGGCCATACCCACCACCAACCAAGACTTTCAGGGCAGGCCCGAAGACCGTACACCCTACTCATCACACGGTGCATGTGACCCAAACAATCAGTGACACAACAAGACAAAACCAAAACAATCAAAAGGTGGGGGAAGGATAGTGAAGAGAGGTGCAGAAAGTGCCTTTGTGAATAACAAAGGCGCGCTTTTATTCTTCATTTGATCTGCAGAAAATACAAAGTAATACAGTACATAATGCTGGAGTTATACAATAGATGCAGTGCCTCCACAATATAGCAGAGGGAGTTAGTGTGTGCAGAGAGAGCGCAGAGAGAGCGCAGAGCGGAGGGTATAAATATGCGCACAAACAAGAAGAAAATGATCCGTCGGTATCAGCGGACAGAGTGGCTTCAGCAACAAACGTAACCCCAGCAGAAATAAAAGTGCGTACAAAGTATATACAATAGGACGGCAATCAAGAAACAGCAATAGGCTTATAGTAACAAGGGAGACATATATAAATGAAACGTAGCAATCAGCAAAGAAAAAAATGCTGCCGATCTGCTCTGGTGAACAAACGAGGGCTCTAAATGAAAGCGTAGGATAGCAAAGTAGCCAACTTATGTCCAGAAAAGCTTCTATTGCTATAAATAATAAGACCCCAGCTTAGGAAGGGAGATGGGCTGGGGGGTGGACTTAATTCCTTTCTTCAGTCTTTTATCCGTGTTTCTTTACTTTTGCTTCTTCGGCTCTTTTATTACAATTGCTTATCTATTTGTACAAGTTTCCACATTATACCATCTTCCTTCTGCAACATGTGCTGTCATCCTTTGCTGCTATGTTCTCCATTATAATTATTACCATATTATTAGGGCTTCCTATCCCCCCCTCCCCACTGCCCATTCTTCTTTTCATTGCTGGCCACACACACTTGTATATTTTTCCAATCAATCTGAATGCTTACACTGGAACTATAATGTAAGTATACAGTTTACTGTATGCATAAATTGATGTGCCTGTAATAAAAAATGAATAAAATGGACAAGATAAAGAATGGCATATATAGTATAGTATGATGCGGTTTGTCACAGTCGTTAATATTTTGGGTGATTGGAGAGGAGCGTCCAAAAAGAGAAAGGTCTATAAAAAGTGAGATCTTTCTCTTTTAGGACATCGGGCGCTCCTCTCCAATCACCCAAAGTGTTCACTGCGATAACGCCCCCATTGTCGTTATCAGAAAGGTAGTAGCACTAGACTCAGCGGCGGCCGCTCATGAGGGGTGCAAGGGCATAACCCCCTCTAACCAATGCGCCCAGCCCCCTAATCTCCATGCAGGGAGCCGGCCACGTGGATTTCAATGTTTTTTTTTGAAGCACATGAGTAGAGCCCGAGGCTCTATTTGGCTTCAAAAAGGGTGGGCTTGGTGGGCAGAGCACTTTACCCCGAGCCCACCCACTTGTGTGATATTGGCTAATTAATATTTGTTAATGACTTCCTGCTTCTCCTCCCTGCCAATCAGGAAGTGGGTTTTGAGACCCGATTGACCGGGTATCCTAAAACCCAATTGGCCGGGAGTCCTAAGACCCGATTGGTTGGGAGGAGAAGGGACCGCCAGGACTTGGTAGGAGATGCGGGGGGGAAGCCGCCGAAGTCGTGACCTGGATGGGGTAAGTGTGGGGCTGGCGGGTGAGCAAAGAGGCAATCGAGCGGGTGATCGCTCGCTCGAGCAAAGGGCGGGAGTGAGGGGGCCAGGTTTGTTTGCCACCCCCCCACCCCATAAAAAAAATTGAGCACAAACTGCCACTGCCTAGATCCCAGTGGAGTCTATCACTTGCCACCTACAGTTGTGATACAACCTATTGGATGCAATTCCCTCTACACCTGCCACACAGTAACTTGGTGCTAGGCAGCTGCGAGCGGCACCAGCTGTCTTCCTCTCAAACTTGATATCCACAGTCGTTAATATAGCAGTTTTTGTTTTTCAGAGTCTACCCTGTAACATAGAGTTATAGCCCATTCACCCCTCCAGCAGATCTATTATTTTTCCAACTAATTTAACAGTGACAACGCTGTTTTTTCTGCAGTGAGATCTCACAACAGCGTTGTCACCCTGTGGACAGCCTTATATGGGCATTTCGTTTTAACCAATTGCTGCCCAAGCCAATTCTGACACTTTCCACATACACTATATTACCAAACGTATTGTGACGCCTGCTTTTACACACACATGAACTTTAATGGCATCCCAGTCTTAGTCCGTAGGGTTCAATATTAGTTGGCCCACCCTTTGCAGCTATAACAGCTTCAACTCTTCTGGGAAGGCTGCCCACACGGTTTAGGAGTGTCTATGGGAATGTTTGACCATTCTTCCTGAAGTGCATTTGTGAGGTCAGGTACTGATGTTGGACGAGAAGGCCTGGCTTGCAGTCTCCGCTCTAATGTGTCCAAAGGTGTTCTATCGGGTTGAGGTCAGGACTCTGTGCAGGCCAGTCAAGTTCCTCCACCCCAAACTCGCTCATCCATGTCTTTGTGGACCTCGCTTTGTGCACTGGTGCGCACTCATGTTGGAACGGTAGAGGCCATCCCCAAACTGTGCCCACAAAGTTGGAACATGACATTTTCCAAAATGTTTTGGTATGCTGACGCCTTAAGAGTTCCCTTCACTGGAACTAAGGGGCCAAGCCCAACCCCTGAAAAACAACCCCCCACCATAACCCCCCTCCACCAAATGATTTGGACCAGTGCACAAAGTAAGGTCCATAAAGGCATGCTTCAAGTCAAGATCAGAATGGGGTAGAAAGCTAATTTAACCACTTCAGCCCCGGAAGGATTTCCAGCTTTAGGAACGGAGCCCTTTTAGCGATTCGGCACTGCGTCGCTTTAACTGACAATTGCGCGGTCGTGCGACGTTGTACCCAAACGAAATTTGCGTCCTTTTTTTCCCACAAATAGAGCTTTCTTTTGGTGGTATTTGATCACCTCTGCGTCATTTCTGATCACCGCTATAAACAAAAGAAGAGCGACAATTTTGCAAAAAAACCCAAATTTCTTACTTTTTGCTAAAATACAAATCCAAAAAAAAAATATAAAAAAACATTTTTTTTCACCGTTTTTGGCCGATTTATATTCTTCCTCATATTTGCGATAAAAAAAAAAAATCGCATTCGGCGTTTATTGATTGGTTTGCGCAAAAGTGGTCGCGTTTACGGATGATGAGAATTCATTTTTGGGGTTTTTTTTTTTTTTTTACTAGTAATGGCGGCGATCTGCGATTTTTAGCGGTACTGCGATATTGGGGCGGACATGTCGGACTATTTTGACACTTTTTTGGGACCATTGGCATTTATACAGCGATCAGTGCTATAAAAATGCACTGATTACTGTGTAAATGCCATTGGCAGTGAAGGGGTTAACCTGCAGAGGGCACTCTAAGGGTTAAGTATGTTCCCTGGGCGTGTTCTAACTGTAGGGGGACTGCCCTGGCTGGGGAAGGGAAGTGATCACAGCCTTCGTATACACGAAGGCTGTGATCCCAGACCTTCCCCCTCACACAGAACGGAGGTCCGTGTTTACATACACGGACCTCCGTTCCTTCGCTCCGGGGGGGCCATCGCGGGTAGCCGGCGGCAATCGAAGCTGCCGCACCTGCTCCCTGGCCCTCCCCGAACACAGTGAGCGTGCAGGCGCGCCTCCGGCGGCGCGCGCGCGCTTACTAGGCTCGTGAGCGCGGCCGCCGTCATATGACGGCGATTTGCGCTCACGAGCCACCTTGCCGCCGTCAATTGCCGATCGGCGGTCGGCAAGGGGTTAAGTGACTTTAAACGTGGCATGGTTGTTGGTGCCAGACAGACTGGTCTTAGTATTTCAAGAACTGCCGATCTACTGGGATTTTCACGCACAACCATCTCTGGGGTTTTACAGAGAATGATCAGAAAAAGAGAACATATCCAGTGAGCGACAGTTGTGTGGAGGAAAATGCATGTCAGAGGTCAGAGGAGAATGGGCAGACTGGTTTGAGATAATAGAAAGGCAACAGTAACTTAAATAACCACTCATTACACCCAAGGTATGCAGAATACCATCTGTGAGCGCACAACACATCGAACCTTAAAGCAGATGGGCTACATCAGCAGAAGAAGACCACGCCGGGTGCCACTTCTGTCAGCTAAGAACAGGAAACTCAGGCTACAATTGGCACAGGATCACCAAAATTGGACAATAGAAGATTGGAAAAACATTGCTTGGTCTGATGAGTCTCGATTTCAGCTGCGACATTCAGATGGTGGGGTCAGAATTTGGTGTAAACATGAAAGCATGGATCCATCCTGCCTTGTATCACTGGTTCAGGCTGGGGGTATAATGGTGTGGGGGAGATTTTCTTGGCACACTTTGGGCCCCTTAGTACCAGTTGAGCATCGTTTAAATGCCACGGCCTACCTGAGTATTGTTGCTGACCATGTCCATCCCTTTATGACTGCACTGTCCCCATCTTCTGATGGCTCCTTCCAGCAGGATAATGCACCATGTCACAAAGCTCCAATCATCTCACCACTGGACAATGAGGCCCCTGCACTCCAATGGCCTCCACACTCCACATCTCATCCAATAGAGCACCTTTGGGATGTGGTGGAATGGGACATTTGCATTATGGATCTGCGGCCGACAAATCTGCAGCAACTGTGTGATGCTATCATGTCAGTGTGGACCAAAATCTCCAACAGTTTCCAAAACCTTGTTGAATCTTTGCCATGGATAATGAAGGCTGTTGGGAAAGCAAAATGGGGTCCAACCCGGTACTAGCAAGGTGTATCTAATAAAGTGGCCGGTGAGTGTATATAAAATACTTTTTTACCCAATTGTGTGTAAACAGAAACATAGATTGTTTGTTACCTAATCTATTGAATTGTATCAAACCTCTTTGGTGGACATTTGAAGGAATTTATATAGACAATCCTCTGCAGTAGATTGTATTGTGTCCATAAGAAAGGAGGGGAATTCCTTGGGAGCTAATTGCGTAAAGTTGATATTTCCCAGAGATTAGAGAAATATCTGTATCCATAGATCACATTCCCATGATTGGGCAAGGCTTTGATTACAATTGCACAAGCAGTCACAACATATCTGTGAGTTAATTCTCTGGTTCTAGGAAGTCACTAATTAATAGGGTCACAATGACACAGCAGGGCTGGAATACATGTAACTACACATGGTAGGATTTTGATTCTTTCACTCAATGACTATACTAGGGGTTGTAGAGTGAGGGCCACTTAACCACTTACCAACCGGAAGGTTTTCCAGCTTTAGGACCAGAGCACTTTTTGCGATTCGGCGCTGCGTCGCTTTAACTGACAATTGCGCGGTCATGCGACGTTGCACCCAAACAAAATTTGCGTCCTTTTTTTCCCACAAATAGAGCTTTCTTTTGGTGGTATTTGATCGCCGCTGTGTCATTTCTGATCGCCGCTATAAACAAAAGAAGAGAGACCATTTTGCAAAAAAACCCAAATTTCTTACTTTTTGCTAAAATTCAAATCCAAAAAAAAAATATATAAAAAAACGTTTCACCGTTTTTGGCCGATTTATATTCTTCCTCATATTTGTGATAAAAAAAATCACAATCTGCGTTTATTGATTGGTTTGCGCAAAAGTGGCCGCGTTTACGGATGATGAGAATTAATTTCTGGGGTTTTTATTATTTTTTTATTTTTTACTAGTAATGGCGGCGATCTGCGGTTTTTAGCGGTACTGCGATATTGGGGCGGCCATGTCGGACATTTTTGACACTTTTTTGGGACCAATGACATTTATTCAGCGATCAGAAATTTAAATGTCCACTGATTACTGTATAAATGTCACTGGCAGTGAAGGGGTTAACCTGCAGGGGGAGATCTAGGGGTTAACTGTGTTCTCTGGGTGTGTTCTTACTGTGGGGGGGGGGGGTTGGGCTAACATGGGCATGAGAGATCTAACTGATCCCAGTGACAGGGATCAGTAGATCTCTCATGCCCCTACTAACAGAGCGGGGAACCACCGTGTTTACATCGGCGGTTCCCCGCTCTTTCCCTGTGGCCGCTCATCGCGCCTCCCTGGCGGACATCTGGTCCGCCCGAGCCGCGGGCACACTCCTCAGGAGTGCGGCGGGCGCGCGCCCCCTAGTGGCTGTTCGCATATCACCCCCTTTTTACGGCGATTCGCGCTCAGCATCCTGACTGCCGCCGTGAAAGCGCGCGGTCGGGAAGTGGTTAAGCGACTTGATAACCAGTCGCAAGCCACAATGAGTGGAGTGGACGGATGACAGGTCCATGTCCACTCAGCATTTGTAAAGCAGACACAGCCCGCTCTACTCTATGGGCCCTCCAATCAGATCTGCCCAGATGGAAGGGGGCAGATCCCCTTCTGTTTTTTTCTTAGCGGATCAGATTGGAGGTAGGCGGGTGTAATGGACACAAGTCTGTTTACATCTGCCGCTCCATAGAGGTGAATGGAGGGTCCGAAAATGGACAGGTGGACCTGATTGGAATGATCGAGGGCCTGAGTCCTGGTTCACATTGGAGGGACTTGTTATGCGATTTGACAGGTCAAATCGCATGACAAGTCGCACCCTGTTGCCAGTAATTGCACAATTGTTCAAATCAATGCAATGCGGACATTTTGCGGTGCCGCATCGATTTGAAAAAGTATTTCCTGCACTACTTTTGGTGATTTTGGGTGCGACTTGCATAGACATCTGTGCATGAAGCCGCTCAAATGTCTTTCAAGTCACACCCACTGACAGGCGGCTTTGAAATTGTGCGGTTTCAGTAAGTCGCACGATTTCAAAGCCGCATTCAATGTGAATGAGGGGTAAGGCTGCTTTCACACTTATGCGCTGCGGTTTACCCGGATTGTGCACCTTGCCATAGACTTCTATTATATACTGCAGATGTGGTGTATTTTCTGAAAGCACACCAAACCCACAGGTAATAACAGAAGTCTTTGGCTCAGTGCAGGTAACCTAGAGGTGGACTGCGCTGCACCCACCACAGATCAGTTTGAAAGCAGCCCAGTAACCACTGCAGAACAGATATGACCATATATACACTGGGATTTTAGTAATAAACTTGCTTTTAATAACAATATTCCATTCTGGTATCTCTGACTGTTGCTGTCTCAGGCAGAGTGTATTTGGTATCAACCTGCTTGTGACAGGAGCTGGTGCTGGGGTCCGGGTACTGCCCTGGGGGGGGGCATCTATCAATGCAAATTAAAAAAAAATTGTTTTTTCAGGAGCAGTGATTTTAATGATGCTTAAAGTGCAACAATAAAAATGAAAAATTACTTTAAATATAGTGCCGGGGGGGGGGGGTCCCCTTTGTCTGCCTGTAAAGTGGCACATCTGTACCATGTATAGAACATGCTGCAGCAAAAATGACATTTCAGAAAAAAAAAATGAGTCAAATCACATTTAAATTGACTTGCCGTGGCAATTGCCGTCAGCCAGCTATTGAAAAATAAAGAAAGAAAAAAACGCGTAAGGCCCCCCCCCCCCCCCA
>BLSH010309848.1:152837-165362 GCA_018402905.1 Glandirana rugosa
CCCACCCCACCCCGTACGAGTAGGAGGGGGAAAGGACTGGACGGTCCGACAGACGAGCCTATTCCCAGATCACACCTCAAACCCCCCCCCCCCGGGAATGTGCCAAAAAAGAAAGAAATAAAAAGTTATCGACCGACGACCGTTAACGGTACCGTTCAGTTAAATTTACACTAAACTGAAGAAAAAAAAAACTTTACAGTAAAAACGACGTCGTACAAGATATGTACCATGTCTACACGGTGAAATGTCCGTCTGTTTTCCCTGGGGGGGGGGTCCGTGATATAAATTGCATTAAAAAGTAAAAATAACAACGTGAAATTCGTAGTAATTTTAGTGACGAGGACAAAAAACCGTGTAAGGGCCCCCCCCCCCCAAACTCCACACTAGACCCTTATCCGAGCAGACAGCCTGGCAGGTCAGGAAAGGGGGAGGATGAGCATGCCCCACCCCACCCCCTCCCCCTTGGGGACAAGGGTCTCTTCCCCACAATCCTGGGCTGTGGTTGTGGGGGTCTGCGGGTGGGGGGGGGGCTTATCTGAATCTGAAAGCCCCCTTTTACAAGGGGACCCCGTCCCCCCATGTGCATGAGTATGGAGTACTATTTACCCCTACCCATTCACCAAAAAAAGTGTCAAAAAGCAATAAAAACATTTGACAATTGACAATTTCTTTATTAACCACTTCAGCCCCGGAAGGATTTGCCTCCTTCCTGACCAAAACACCTTTTGCAATTCGGCACTGTGTCGCTTTAACTGATAATTGCGCGGTCATGCAACATTATACCCAAACAAAGTTTACGTCCTTTTTCTCCCACAAATAGAGCTTTCTTTCGGTGGTATTTTATCACCTCTGCAGTTTTTATTTTTTGCGCTATAAACAAAGAGCGAAAATTTTGAAAAAAAAAAACAATCTTTCTTACTTTTTGCTATAATACAAATCCAAAAAATATATATAAATAAACAAATCTATTCATTAGTTTAGGCTGATATATATTCTTCCTCATATTTTTGGTTAAAAAAATCGCAATAAGCGTATATTGATTGGTTTGCGCAAAAGTTATAGGGTTTACAAACAATGAGATTTCATTTATGGCGTTTTTATTATTTTTATTTTTGTTACTAGTAATGGTGGCGGCGATCTGCGATTTTTAGCGGGACTGCGACATTGCGGCGGACGGATCGGACATTTGTAACACTTTTTTGGGACCAATGATATTTATACAGCGATCAGAGCTAAAAATAGCCAATAATTACTGTATAAATGTCACTGGCATGGAAGGGGATAACCTGTAGGGGGGGGGGGGGTGATCAAGGGGTTCACTGTGCTCTAACTGTGTGGGGGCTGGGCTGGCAGGGGCATGACAGATCTCACTGTTCCCGATTACAGGGATCAGTAGATCACTGTCATGTCCCCTGTCAAAACAGGGAACCGCCGCGTTTACATCGGTGGTTCCCCGTTCTACCTCTGTCGTAGGTGATCGCGGGTCGCTGGCAGACATCGAGTCCACCCGACCCATGACCCCACTCATGGAGCGCTCCGCTGGCGGGCGTACCCTCCCGCAACTGCGGCTGCGCGAATCACCATTTATAGAAGGCGATCTGAGCAGCAGAGCCACTTTACCACCGTATATCCACGTGAGACGGTCGGCAAGTGGTTAAATAATTAAAAAGCAGTGTCCCCCAATGTAAATCCACTGTCAATCATGTTGCCTACCGAACCCGAAAAAGAACAAAAAAAAAACACTCTTTCTTCATTGACCGCCGAATGCCTCCTCTGCTGTTCGACAGTTATATAGGTAAGGGTAGGGCCACTTGGCGATGTCACCTGGAGGCACCGCCTCCCTTTGTGATGTCACAGACCGGTGCATGCTGAGTCTGGTATGGACTAGGAGAGGGGACCCCACACCATTTTTTTTTACTATTTTTTTACTGGCAATTCTTAATTTTTTTTATTCAGCTGTCAGCAGGGAATCCCATTGACAGCTGATGACTTAAGGTTGTTAAGCATGCCGTGGCTGGCTTCCCGGCCCCGCTCCTTCACAACCAGATTTTACTGCACCCCGATTGAGCTTTGTCCAATCAGGGTGCAGAATGCACTGTGCAGTGCAACACCCGCTGAACACCCTGCAAATTCAGGTGTTCCCCGAATGGGACGAGCAGCCAGCGTTTGGCCCAAACTCATGCTCAGGCCGAACTGTTCACCCAACACTACTGGTTAGGCACTCCTGGACTATAGAGTGAACCTTTCATAGGATGAGGGTGGGGAAGATCCATGTAAGTGAAAGAGAAATTGCAGCAGGCAACCTCCCCTGCTAGACAGAGCTGCTCTGTGCAGTAGAGGTTTGTAAAATTCCAAAACTAGATGGACAGAAATAAAAAAAACTACAAATCCATGCAGTGCAGGCACCACATTTCTTTATAAATGACTTCCCAGGTGTCACAGTGGCACAAATATGGTGACTTAGTCACAATGGCTGCACCTTCATATCATACCTTGTTATTTTTCTACTCCCTTTAACAGACCAAACTGTCTCTCCTCTTACCTATGATGAGCAAAGCGTTTAGCTGTGTAGAGAAATGCGTTGCCGGTGTATTTATGACGCATTTGCATTGCATTAAAAAATGCTTGCCAGATGGCCTCTCTGTGTTGGTTATCTATGGAATGGATTTTTGTATTATCTCGGCTAGTAACATGCATCTCAAACACGCTATAAATGCTGTAGGGATGTTTGTGGCACATTTGCTGTGCATTTGCCACACATTTACCCTAAAGCCCGGCAAGTGACACATTCAATTTTGATGCAATTCAACATGGTGCTGTGCTAGCGTAACCAACACAAGTACCGCTGGGTGCTTTTTAAATCAAATAATAAGAGTATGTTGTTGTGCCTAGTGCCCCCCAATAGTGCCAATAAAATTGTGTCAAATTGTAAAGTGCAAATAAAATCTGAAACCTTCCTGAAAAACTCTCCCCACATTCTCCCCAGTGTGAAAGCCAGAGTGCTTTCACACTGGGGCGGTGCGCTTGCAGGACAGCAAGAAAAGTCCTGCAAGCCGCATCTTTGGGGCAGTGCGGTGAGCGGTGTGTACCCCGCTCCTACACCACCCCCTCCATTGAAAGCAATGGACGGTGTTCCCGAAGCGGCTGTACACCGCCTTGGTCGCGCAGTGCGGTGGCGCTTTTAACCCCTTCCTGGGGGTTAGAAACATCCCCCTCCCGTCTGTATAGGGGCGCCGTAGCACCGCTATAACAGCGGTAACTTCCCGCTGAAACTAGCGAGCATTTACCACTACCGCCCGCCCACCCCAGTGTAAAAGTAACCTTAGTGTCCTTGGTAAATAATATTAGCGAATACACATATAGCGCTGCCCCCTTGAGGGTGGATTGAAAATTCAATTCCCCCTTGGCCTTCCTCCGCTGGAGAGTCCTCCACCCCCCCCGACACTCTGGGTTCACTCATATTGTGAAGTTCTTTGGAACAGACACCGTAATGGAAACCACACCAAAGGTTGAGTCAAAAAGATTTACTTAACTCGTTTTGTAACCACTTGCAATCCTCCCACCGTCAAATGATGGTGGAGCGGTGCGGCTCTCGTTGCGGGCTGACGTCATATGACGTTGGCCCTTTAAGCTGGAATTTCACATGATGGGGCGTGTGCATCCCAGCTCTGTTGGTGGCAGCGTGTCCCCGGGACACACTGCATCACCGACGGGGGTGAACAACCATTGGTCGTGGCTGTTTTAACATGTGAATGGCCGTGATGAAGTCACGGCTGATCACAAATGGTACTTCCCCCATTCGCACGGTGCATGCACATGATCGGAAACGCGCTGCGTGTGAATTTCGGTGGCGGCGTGTTCCCAGGAAACAATGCCTGTCACCGACACTGGTATCAGCCGTTGGTCAGCAGCTGTTGCCTTGTGATCGGCTGTGATCTACTCACAGCTGATCACATGTAATGTAAACAGAGCGGTAACTCACTGTTACCAGCTCTTCTCTCCTCACAGTTTCCAGTGTCCGCCAGTCACCCGTGACCTGTTACCCGTCACCCATCAGTGACCACCTCCAGTCATCCATCACCCATCAGTGACCGTAACCAGTCACCCATCAGTGACCACCACCAGACACCTGTCACCCATCAATGACCACCCCAGACACCTGTCACCCATCAGTAACCACCCCCAGAAACCTGTCACCCATCAGTGACCACCGCCAGTCATCTGTCACCCATCAGTGACCACCGCCAGTCACCTGTCACACATTTGTGACCACCGCCAGTCACCCGTCACGCATCAGTGACCACCGTCAGACACCCGACACCCATCAGTGACCACCGCCAGACACCCAGCACCCATCAGTGACCACCGCCAGACACCCAGCACCCATCAGTGACCACCGCCAGTCACCCATCAGTGACTGTGGCCTGTTACCTGTCACTCATCAGTGACTGTGGCCTGGCACCCGTCACCCATCAGTGACCACCGCCAGTCACCCGTGACCTGTCACCCGTCACCCATCAGTGACCACCTCCAGTCATCCATCACCCATCAGTGACTGTAACCAGTCACCCATCAGTGACCACCACCAGACACCTGTCACCCATCAGTGACCACCCCCAGATACCTGTCACCCATCAGTGACCACCGCCAGTCATCTGTCACCCATCAGTGACCACCACCAGTCACCTGTCACACATCTGTGACCACCGCCAGTCACCCGTCACGCATCAGTGACCACCGCCAGACACCCGACACCCAACAGTGACCACCGCCAGACACCCAGCACCCATCAGTGACCACCGCCAGTCACCCATCACCCAACAGTGACCACCACCAGACACCCGTCACCCATCAGTGACCACCACCAAACACCCGTCACCCATCAGTGACCACCGCCAGTCACCCATCACTCATCAGTGACCATCGCCAGTCACCCATCAGTAACCACCGCCAGACACCCATCACCAACCACCGACAGACACCCGTCACCCAGCAGTGACCACCACCAGACACCCATCAGTGACCACCACCAGTGACTCGTCACCCATCAGTGACCACTGCCAGTCATCCATCAATGACCATCGCCAATCACCTGTCAGTGACCGTTATCACCTATCAGTAAACATCACCTGTAATAGTCTCACACATGTGATATCTCCATACTTAGGAGGAGTAATAGAGTGTATTTTGGTGTGTCATTTTTGCTATGTGCATGCTATGTGTTGGAAATATCATATAAATTGAAAACTTTGTGTAAAAATAAATGCGTTTTCATTTTTTCCCCACATTTTCCAAAAACTACTGGAAAAAAATGACATGTTCAAAAGACTCATTATGCCTTGGATTATACCTTGGGATGTTAGCTTTCCAAAATGGGGTCATTTTGTGGGCAATTACATTGTCCTGGTGCTCCAGGGCCTTCAAAAATGTGATAGGTCGTCATGACATTAGATGTGTAACTTATGTCCCTAAAAAATACCTGACGGTGCTCCCTGCATGTTGGGCCTCTGTATATGGCCAGGCTGTGAAAAAGTCTCAGACATGTGATATCGCCATACTCAGGAGGAGTAGCAGAATGTGTTTTGGGGTGTAGTTGAAAGTATGCATATGCCATGTGTGAGAAATAACTTGTTAATATGACCATTTTGTAAAAATAATAATAATAATCTTCATTTTGCAAAGAATTGTGGAAAAAAATTACAACTTCAAAGAACTCACCATGCAACTTACTGAATACTTTGGAATGTATGCTTTCCAAAAAGGGGTAATTTGGGGGGTATTTGTACTTTCCTGGCTTGTTAGGGTCTCAAGAAATTAGATAGGCCGTCAGTATATCAGGTGTGATCAATTTTCAAAGATTGGCACCATAACTTGTAGACTCTATAACTTACACAAGGACCAAACAATATACACCAATTTGGGTTATTTTTATCAAAGATATGTGGCAGTATAAATTTTGGCCAAATTTTATGAAGAAAAATTACTAATTTGATAAATTTTATGACAGAAGCAAAGAAAAAGTCATTTTTTCACAAAATTTTCAATCTTTTTTTATTTATAGCACAAAAAAGAAAAAACCCACTAGCGATTAAATACCCCCAAATAAAAGCTCTGCTTGTGTGAAAAAAGGATGCAAATTTCATATGGGTACAGTGTTGCAGTAATTGTCATTCAAAGTATGATAGCGCTGAAAGCTGAAGAAATGACCTGGGCAGGAAGGGAGTTTTCATGCCCAGTATTGAGATGGTTAAAGGAAAAGATGACTTTTGAATGGTAAAAATCACACTTTAAGTGCGCACGTGCGAGAGCTCTGACATGGTCGCATAGTCTGGAGCTCCACACCTGTCCCGGCAAAGGAAACCTCGGGCGCCTACAGCACCGCTCCCAGACTGCCATACTACAGCCAGCCAAGCCCCCAGTGCCCCCCGGAGGTAGGGGAACCCGGGGCCCTGCAATAGAAGGACCGTAAATAGGCGGATCCTCAGACAGAAAGACTGCGGGGTGTACCAAGATGGCCGCGGTCCCGGCCTAACGGTGAAAGCAGAGGATAAAAGCTTTTAAAAGCTTTTAAATACAGCTCCCAGGAACCAGGGACAGGAAACCAGTGCCGCTGATCCCCGCAAGGACCCCTCCTGACTGTCAGCACTATTCTGTCCAGGTGTACCAAGATGGCCGCGATTAAGGCCTAATAAACTTGCCCTGCTCCTATCGCTGGATCAAATACACAAGCTCCTCACAAGGCAGTGAACCCTGCTACTCCAGGCCCCTTTTATCAAAACAGGGTGCATACTAATCTCCTCCTCTCCATAGTTCTATTTTAAATGCAAGGAGGAGGTTGCTTTGTAAATACTTGAAAGAACCAGATCAAGCAAATCGACCAGCTATGACCACTGGGCCCCACAGGCAGGCTACCTATTCAGAGATAGCCTCAGGACACAGACCAGTGCTATCCCCAGCCACCCTAAACCTCACTCCAGGACCTAATTCCACAACGCTTCAACCTATTTCTGCCTCCCCGGCTTCCACAGAATCACTACTTCGACATTCTATGGAGAACTTCCAATCCACACCGTTAGGTCTTGGCACTGCAACGCGGCAAGAGCCTGGCAGCACTAGCCCCCCCAATCCAAGACCCCCCTATAAATATAGCAGACTTATTCCTGAAATTCTAATATTTACTCGAAAGAGGTCTTGCAAACACGGCTGGAAAAATCACAGGTGACATGAGGGAGGACTTTCACAACCTGGGGTCCAGAATGGAGGCTATTGAACAAAAGTTGTATATCACAGTGGCCAAAACAAACCAAAACTCATCTCACATTCAAGTTTTGCAAGACCAACTGGACACTGCCCTAGCGAGAATTGACGATCTCGAAAATAGATCAAGACGCTATAACTTCAGGGTGCGGGGCCTACCGGAGTCTATCACGGACATCATTCCGGCAGTTCAAGACCTAATCTCCTCTCTGATCCGCAACATACCGAAACACAGACTGGAACTGGATAGGGTCCACAGAGCTTTGGGCCCCCCAAGAAAAGATGGATCTCCGAGAGATGTCATAGTGAAACCACACTTTTATACGGTCAAAGAGGAGATTATGAGAGCTTCGCGATCCACTCCTTCACCCTCTTGCATGGGACATCGTGTCCAGATCTTTGCAGACCTATCTCCAACCACCATACAGTAGAGGAGAGCCCTCAAACCACTACTCACTGTACTCCAACAAAAGGAGCTCAGATACTGGTGGGCCTTCCCCTTTGCCGTGAAATTTATCTTTAAGGGGAAAACATTCTCCGTTACATCGCTACTTGACGGGGAAAAACTTCTGATTAAGTTACAATTAATCTCCCAAGAAGCTCCGATGGATCTAACTGACCCAACTGGTTCTCAATCGAAGAGACCTCTACCGGCCAGCCCAGTCTCACCTCTCTGGTCCAACTCAAGGAAAACAAAAGACAATAAACCTCCTTAGAGGGCCCACGCAGGGCAGGGGACTGCCCTTTCTCTAATTTTTCCTGTTCCAGCCCCCCCCATAGGGTTCTGGAAGAGACCCCTTCGGTGCCTAATGGCATAGACTATGGTTATTGGTTGATATGGCCTCTGGGTTCTGCCCGTTCTGATTTTTCTGTCCTCTTGTTCACTCTCATTTAATCTAGCTCCCCACATACGTAATCTAGTCAGAACTCACTAAAGTTTCAAGTTTGATGTGGGATTTCTCTTTCCTAACTCGCTCCCAGGCGAATCAATATGGACCCAGACCCATTGAAAGGGTCCCAGGCCACCTTTGTATATGGCAGAAGGTTATGCCACTTTGATTACTACTTTCAGCCTGGATGTTCTGGTTGCAATTATATATTTTGTGAATAAGTTGGGCCAGGGGATATTCCAGCCGGGGCAGGTTCCCATGTGCCTCCACTTACCCTCGGGTCTTCCAAGGAATTCCCCAGGATAAGTTATCTGTCCTTTTTGGTCAGATTCCATACCTGTTTGGGTCAATGACCCTCATTCTCTTTCCTCACCAGAGGGCTGGTATGGCCTCCCAGAGGGGTGACACTTCCCCTCTGGGGCTATACCCTTCAGCTTTTTCTAGACTAATACTTGCTATTTTAGTTTATCTCATGTTGTTTCTACTCCTACTAAACTTCTTCCCCTTTCTTTGCACCTAACATTTATCTCTATTTCAGCTTTATCCAGGCCAGTTAACCACAACCAGAAGCCTCCAGATACCAGAGGATTTCCATTGTGGCCACGGGAGTTTATCGACCTTATGGTGAGTGAAGTCGTAAACTTGAATTTGGTCCCCCTCAGATTCCATGGCTAAAACGCTTCAGAAATCCCTTAGAATAGCTACCCATAATGTTCAGGGACTAAATTCTCCCATAAAAAGGAGGAAAATCTTGGACCACTACAAGTCCCTTAAGTTGGATATAATAATGGTCCAAGAGACCCATTTCCCTGTTCGGTACTGCCCCAAATGCCTCCACTCCCATTTCCCCTCCTTCTTTCTAGCCAAGGCAGAGTCAAAAACCAAGGAGGTGGCTATCCTAGTTGCCAAATCCTGTAACTTCACGCCATGCTGGGAACTCAAGGACCCAGAAGGCAGATATGTCCTCATCAAGGGCACTATCGAGGGTAACTTATACTCCCTAGTCTCCTATTACGCCCCGAACAAAGGCCAACTCCCCTTCTTCAAATCCCTTCTGGATACACTTCAACCCCACCTTGAAGGAAGAATCATACTAGGGGGGGACTCCAACATCGCCTTTGACCAAGGACCTGACAAAACTAGACCCCCAAAGAATCAATTAACACGCCCCTCCAAAGCAAGCCTTAAATTAGCAAAACTGCTGCATGCAGCGAATCTGACAGACATTTGGAGGGAACTCAACCCAACCAAGAAAGACTTCACACATTTCTCGTTTTCTAATGACTCCTATGCATGAATTGACCATCTGCTAATGTGCTCAGACACGGTACCTCTAGTCCCTCTCTCCCGAATAATCGACACCACCCTCTCCGATCATTCTATTGTGCTTTTACAGATTTTGTCAGACCCGTATTATGCTAGACAAGCTCAGTGGAAACTTAATGAATCCCTTCTCACTGACCCAGTCATAGTCTCTGAGCTCAATAACTCCATCAAGGAATACTTTGCGCTTAATAACACAGAGGGAATCTCCGCAAGCACCCTCTGGAAAGCCCATAAAGCTTTCATCAAAGGTAAACTCATTCAGATTTCATCGCAACGGAAAAAGGAAAGGATGGCAGATTTAGTCAGACTCGAAAAATCTTACTTAGCTCTCCTTGCTCAACACAAGTCCAATCCCTCTAAACTCCTTACCTCCCAAGTTGACAAAGCCAGATTAGAACTGAATTTAGCGTTAACGGCTAAATCAGAAAAATCAATCCGCTGGACTGGACAAAAATTCTACACACAGTATGACAAGCCGGGAACCATGTTAGCATCCAAACTTACCCCTAGACCATGCCATTCCACACTTCCCAAAATCAGAATCCTGGGCCAGGACCTCTCCTCAAATCCAACGAATATCATAGAAGCATTTCATAAATACTACTCAGGTCTTTACAGCTCCTCCCCACAGACGCCCAAAAAACCAGCCCAGCTGTTCTTAGACGGTATCCCTCTTCCCTATCTGACAACCGAACATAAACATGCTCTAGAGGCTGAATTCACAGAAAAGGAGATTCTGGGAGTCATTAAGGACTTAAAGAATAGGTCTGCGCCAGGCCCGGACGGTTTCTCTGTACCTTACTATAAGACCTTTGCTGAGACACTTTCCCCATTTTTACTGAAATTTTTTTAATTCCACCACACAGGGCCTTCCCCTAAACTTGCAGCTCAACTCAGCTTACATTTCAGTTATACCAAAACCAGATAAAAACCCTGAGGAAGTGGGCAATTATAGACCGATTTCACTCATCAATAACGATATCAAAATCTTGACAAAAATACTAGCCAACAGGCTGGCCTCTTTCATTAATACCTATATAAACAAAGACCAGGTAGGCTTTATACCTGGCAGACAGGGACCAGATCAGATACGCAGAGCCATAGACTTAATCTCCATCCTGCAGTCTAATTGGGAAGGTGGCCCAAAGCAAAGAGGCATGGTCCTATCCTTGGACCTACAAAAGGCCTTTGACTCGGTAGCTTGGCCCTATCTGTTCTCACTATTAGAAAAGTGGGGCTTCGGCCAGCGCTTTATGGGCATTATCAAAACTCTTTACTCCTTCCCGACAACCCAAATTAGGCTCCAGGGCTTTTACTCTAAACCAATAGCTATAGCTAAAGGGACAAGACAGGGATGCCCCCTATCCCCTCTCATCTTCGCCATAGCCATTGAAACCTTAGCGATCGCTATCCGTCATAACTTAGATATCAAAGGAGTTAAATGTGGTGCAAAGATCCACAAATGTGGACTCTTCGCGGATGATATCCTCCTCTTTATTACTTCCTCTCACACCTCCCTTCCCAACCTGAATCATACTCTAGATCTCTTCGCGGAAATCTCTGGGCTTACCGTGAACTACTCAAAATCGCAGGCAATGAATATTTCCCTCACACCAGAAACAGTTTACTCACTTCAACAATCTTTTCCCTTTCACTGGAGCTCCTCCTCCATTAAATACCTAGGTATCAACTTAACAGCCAAGCTAGAAGAACTATATTCCAACAACTACCCTAATATTTTTCGTAAACTGGAGAACGACCTGAACTCCTGGTCTCTCCTGGTTAGGTAGAATTAATGCAGTCAAAATGACCCTTTTACCGCGAGTATTATATCTCTTCCGAGCACTGACGATACCAATCAGGAGAGACCACCTCAAGAAATTTCAGAGCAAGATCTTAAGATTTGTTTGGGGGAAGTCAGGATTTAGGTTTCCACAAAACACACTGTACCGCCACAGGAAGAAGGGAGGGTTGGGTCTCCCATCCCTCCTTAAATATTACCAATCAGCTAGATTAGCACAATTATCTCAGGTCTATATGAAATGCGAAAAACCGGACTGGATTCAGATAGAACGTCTAGCTATCCCAAAACACACAATAGACTACCTCCTTTGGTCACCACCTAAAAATAGATCGCCAATACTGTCTCCCACCCTATCACACTCATTCACCTTCTGGGACTCCATGCGAAATCACCCTGAGCTCGTCTCACCTTTGAAACCCCTTGCGCACATTTTCAATAACCCTGACTTTCCCCCAGGTTTGAACATCAGAGCATTCAAGTGGTGGTAGGACAAGGGGCTGTACCGAATAGGACACTTCTTCTCCCACTTGGGCCCAATGACCCTTAGTCAATGTGTTAATAAACTGGACCTTCCGGATTCTGAAAGGTTCCGATTTCAGCAAATTCGTCACTTTTTACTATTAGCATGGAAAGATAAGTCCCTCCCACCCAAATTTACAACGTATGAAATCTGGTGCAGCCAAGCGATGGAACAGAGGGGGGGCATCTCAATAATTTACACTTCTCTCACTCAACTAGTAACGAAAGCACCATATATGAATCAATGGGAGAGGGACTTGCAGTTTGAGTGGGATTTGGAGACCTGGCATACAGGGAGTGCAGAATTATTAGGCAAGTTGTATTTTTGAGGAATAATTTTATTATTGAACAACAACCATGTTCTCAATGAGTCCAAAAACTCATTAATATCAAAGCTGAATATTTTTGGAAGTAGTTTTTAGTTTGTTTTTAGTTGTAGCTATTTTAGGAGGATATCTGTGTGTGCAGGTGACTATTACTGTGCATAATTATTAGGCAACTTAACAAAAAACAAATATATACCCATTTCAATTATTTATTTTCAGCAGTGAAACCAATATAACATCTCAAAATTCACAAATATACATTTCTGACATTCAAAAACAAAACAAAAACAAATCAGTGACCAATATAGCCACCTTTCTTTGCAAGGACACTCAAAAGCCTGCCATCCATGGATTCTGTCAGTGTTTTGATCTGTTCACCATCAACATTGCGTGCAGCAGCAAC
>BLSH010309848.1:175659-202049 GCA_018402905.1 Glandirana rugosa
GTGACGGAATTGGGAGAACCCGTACCTTAAGTGGTCTCGAAGTGTCCAACGGTGACCTCAGGAGAAGGTGAGGAGGTACTACTGTAGTGCCTCGACCACATTGACATCGAGGGGTCACGACCGTCGTGAGTAAGTAAGGGTCTGGTACTGTGAGGGTGGTGGTACGAACTGATAACCGTTCTGTGTCAACAGAAACATGAGGAGTGGACCAACGGCGGTGTGTGCGAACTGTAGTAGAATTGGTTTATTCAAATAGAACCAGAGTCTGGTGTCCTGTACCAAGGTCATTAGGTACAGGAATCAGACGAACAGTGTCATCCCATAAGGAAGCCTCTTCTAAAGATGATGCACAAGAAAGCCCCCAAACAGTTTGCTGAAGACAAGCAGACTAAGGACATGGATTACTGGAACCATGTCCTGTGGTCTGAGACCAAGATAAACTTATTTGGTTAAGATGATGTCAAGCGTGTGTGGCGGCAACCAGGTGAGGAGTACAAAGACAACTGTGTCTTGCCAATAGTCAAGCATGGTGGTGGGAGTGTCATGGTCTGGGAATGAATGAGTGCTGCCAGCACTGGGGAGCTACAGTTACACCAGCTCCGTGATGTCATCATGGAGGAGTGGAAGAGGACTCCAGTGGCAACCTGTGAAGCTCTGGTGAATTCCATGCCCAAGAGGGTTAAGGCAGTGCTGGAAAATAATGGTGGCCACACAAAATCCCTCTGCAGGACCTCCTGGAGACCTCAGTCCCTCCCTCCCTCCCCCTTTTTTGCTCCCTATCATATGGACGAAGTTACCCCTGTATTTTTGCGCAATAAGGTAAATGGATGTGGAATAATAGGTGAAGTTACAGTGGGGCAAAAAAGTATTTAGTCAGCCACCAATTGTGCAAGTTCTCCCACATAAAAAGATGAGAGAGGCCTGTAATTTTCATCATAGGTACACTTCAACTATGAGAGACAGAATGAGTAAAAAAAATGCAGAAAATCACATTGTCTGATTTTTAAAGAATTTATTTGCAAATTATGGTGGAAAATAAGAATTTGGTCACCTACAAAAAAAGCAAGATTTCTGGCTCTCACAGACCTGTAACTTCTTCTTTAAGAGGCTCCTCTGTCCTCCACTCGTTCCCTGTATTAATGGCACCTGTTTGAACTCGTTATCAGTATAAAAGACACAACCTGTCCACAACCTCAAACAGTCAGACTCCAAACTCCACTATGGCCAAGACCAAAGAGCTGTCAAAGGACACCAGAAACAAAATGGTAGACCTGCACCAGGCTGGGAAGACTAAATCTGCAATAGGTAAGCAGCTTGGTGTGAAGAAATCAACTGTGGGAGCAATCATTAGAAAATGGAAGACATACAAGACCACTGATAATTGGTGTGCGCAGCCTATTGAATTAGAGTGTGCACCTCAGAGCATAAACACACATGTGTATATGAGCAGAGCAGTGGACGGTGTCAGTAGAGCAGAGGTTGGTGTCAGTAGGACAGTGGATGGTCTCAGTATGGCAGTGGATTAAATTATTTTCTTATTAGTTTTTACAATTTTTTTTATTATTATTACAATATTCTTTTTTTTACATTTTTTTTTAGTAGCCTTGTTATGAGGTTTTGGTGAAATATCAAGGATCCGAACAGACCCCTGATGTCTCACTTTTGAGACAGAGAAAGTAGCTGAGGACAGAGATTCCCCAGTCCTTTTCTCTGTAGCCTGAAGTAAACATCGTTTATTATGCTTCAGTTAAGAATCTAGATCGGAGCAATCAGTACAGATCACTCACTGTGCTCATTCAGATAAGGAAGGGGATGGTTAATGAAATATTTACCAGCCTTTTCCCTGCTCCTGAGAGGAAAGGAGAGAAGCTGGCGGCACTGCAAGTGGGAGACAGAATTGAGGGGATGTGGAACTGCAGGGGATAACTAGGATGTGCCCAGGCACATCCGGCAAACCCTGTGCACACACCTATGTTGATGGCACATGGGTGGAGTCCCCCCTTCATATCAGCATTTCCCTTTCACATCAGAGTCCCCCAATAACATCAGAGACAGCCCCCTTCACATTAGAGTCCCCTCATTCACATAAGGGTCTCCCCGTCACATCAGAGTCAGCTCCTTCACATTAAAGTCCTCTTGTTACATCAGAGCCAATCCCCTTCACATTAGAGGCCCTCATCATAACCGAGTCCCCCATCATGTTAGAGTCCGCCTTCACATCAGACTCCCTTCATAACATCAGAGTCCCCCTATTACATCAGGTATGTTTATGCTACTCAGCTTCCCCTGTCTCCTAAGTCTCAACTCCAGGCTAGATGCCCCATTCCAGAGGACCTCCAGTTGAAGCACCTCAGCAGCATATTATGCTTTCTTTAAGGAAAGCAAAACACAAAGACAGTGCTCACAACAGGGAACACGCCTCATAGATTAAGGGTGGAGTCCTTCATTGGGTGCTCTGGCTCTAATGGCCTCCAGCCATTGAAAATGCAACTCGAAGAAAGATGTAGCCCGGCAACTCCGGAATTCCATGAAAATCTTTATTTGCTACATAGAGGTCAGGATTAAAAACACTGACGCGTTTCGGCATACAGCCTTGTTCACAGCATATATGCTCTGAACAAGGCTGTATGCCGAAACGCATCAACTGTTTTTAACCCTGATCTCTATGTAGCAAATAAAGATCTTCATGGAATTCTGGAGTAGCCAGCTACATCTTTCTTGATTTTGCTTTCTTTATTGTATACTTACATTTTTCAGATGTCTTCTGGTCAGTTATATTAAGCTCTGGGTCCTTTCCCTCTTTGGTCTTCTTCCCGTGGTGGGCTTTTCTGGAAGATACAGAGAGTGGTGTTTACATGAGAACAAGAATACAAGCGAGACAAGTGTACAGGGCTGTTAGGAAGGGCATGCCAGCAGACAAGATGGCTCCTCTGGGCAGATTCCTGTTCATGGCTCTTCAGTGACCACGGCTTGTCTCCTGACCTCGGCTACTGCCTGCTCTTGTTACTTCCGTCTCGCTGATCTGTTGCTGACCATGGTTCATATCCTGACTTCACCCTCACCCATGCATCTGTACCAGATCCGCCTACATTTGTATGACCCGACTTGTCTGACTACGCTACTTCCTGCTTGCTACCAGCCTACGCCTCACCTGCCTGCTGTCACCAGTACCAGGCAGTTCTTGCCTGCTGCTCATCGGCTGCTACCCAGCTCTGCCACTACCTTAACCACTTGCCCTCCAGAGGATTTCACCCCCTTTCATGACCAGGCAATTTTTTACTATTCAGTACTGCACTACTTTAACCACTTAAGGACTGGACGGATTTAGCCACTTCTTGACCAGGCCATTTTTCGTGATACGGTACTGCGTCGATTTAACTGACAATTGCACGGTCATGTGACATTGTACCCAAATAAAATATATGTCCTTTTTTCCCAAAAATAGAGCTTTTTTTGGAGTTATTTGATCACCTCTGCGGTTTTTATTTTTTGCGCTATAAACAAAAAAAGAGCAACAATTTTGAAAAAAAAAATATTTTTTACTTTTTGCTATAATAAATATCCAAAAAAATAAATAAAAAAAAAACAAATTTCTTCATCAGTTTAGGCCAATATGTATTCTGCTACATAAAAAAGCAATAAGCGTATATTGATTGGTTTGCACAAAAGTTATGGCGTCTAAAAAATAAGGGATAGATGTATGGCATTTTTATTGTTATTTTTTTTTTTTTACTAGTAATGGTTGTGATCTGCGGTTTTTAGCAGGACACCTAACTGACATTTTTGACACTGTTTTTGGGAACCAGTGATGTTATTACAGTACTCAGTGCTAAAAATATGCACTGTTATTGTACTAACGACACTGGCAGGGAAGGGGTTAACACAGGGTGATCAAGCAGTTAAATGTGTCCCCTCACTGTGTGTTCTAACTGTATGGGAGATGGGCTGCCTGGGAAAACACACAGATCCCTCTTCATGCATAGCAGAAAGATTCTTCCTGCAGAGTTCATTGAAAACTACAAGCTGGCAGCAGGAAAGGTTGCCAGACCTTGTCGTTTTCCATGCACAGAGCCCTGTCAATCAGTGACACGACCAGGTGGGTGGAGCCCTGCTCGGCCATGTTTTATTAAAATTGTGACAGCTAGCGGGTAAGGAGAAGAACCCCACTAGCTGTCACAGCGGGGGCGGTTCATTCGTAACATGTTACACCCTGAAAATTGGTGTAACATGTAATATGTATATGTAATGAACTTATCCTTTAACCACTTGCCGACCACCAACCGCAGGTTGACGACGACAAGATGGCTCTGCTAGGCAAATCGCCGTCATATGATGGCGGCTGCCAGATTGCGCACTGTGAGCGCGCGCCGCCTGAGGTGCGCTCGCACACTCACTGTGTCCGGGGGGGCCAGGGAGCGAGTGCGGCGGATTTGATCTCCGCCGGCTACCCGCGATGCCCCCCCCCCCGGAGTGAAAGAACGGAGATCCATGCATGTAAACACGGATCTCCGTTCTGTGAGGGGGGAAGGACTGTGATCACAGCCTTCCTCTATATGGCAGCTGTGATCACTCCCCTACCCCTGCTAGGGCAGCCCCCATGCAGTTAGAACACGCCCAGGGAACACAGTTAACCCTTAGAGCGCCCCCCCAGGTTAACCCCTTCACTGCCAATGGCATTTACATAGTAATCAGTGCATTTTTATAACACTGATCGCTGTATAAATGCCAATGGTCCCAAAAAGTGTCAAAATGGTCCGACATGTTCGCCGCAATATTGCAGTACCGCTAAAAATCGCAGATCGCCGCCATTACTAGTAAAAAATAATAGAAAAAGAAAACCCCAGAAATGAATTCTCATCATCCGTAAACGTGGCAACTTTTGCGCAAACCAATCAATAAACGCCGATTGCGATTTTTTTTTTTATCACAGATATGAGGAAGAATATAAATCGGCCAAAACCGTTGAAAAAAAAAGATTTTTTATATTTTTTTCTGGATTTGTATTTTAGCAAAAAGTAAGAAATTTGTTTTTTTTTGCAAAATTGTTGCTCTTCTTTTGTTTATAGCGGTGACCAGAAATGACGCAGCAGTGATCAAATACCACCAAAAAAAAGCTCTATTTGTGGGAAAAAAAGGGCGCAAATTTCGTTTGGGTACAACATCGCATGACCGCGCAATTGTCAGTTAAAGCGAAGCAGCGCCGAATCGCAAAAAGTGCTCTGGTCCTAAGGTGTGAAATCCTTCCGGGGCTGAAGTGGTTAAATACATCCGTGTTAGGGCCAATCTAGTGGACATGTTGTTAAAAGTGAACCTGTCACATCCTAAAAACATTCTAAAGATACCTGAATATTAGTCATGTGCATGATGAAAAAATGTGTTTCATTTTTAGATTTGTTAATCTAGTTATTTTGTTTAGTTAAATTCTGTTGATTCGTTCAATTAGTATTCTGGATTTTTATTTGGAATTTGCATTCGGAATTTGTTTTATGTATTTTTCGCATTTTCTTTGAATTTACCATTTTTTTCTCTAATCTTGTTTGTATTAATAATTTTTCAACATTTTACTATGTACAATACTGTGCAGAAGTTTTTAGCGGGCTGAGAAAAAACAATGTCAAGTACAAATGCTATTAAATGTTTATATTTAACTTTTACTGGTTTCTTTTTATCAATTTTACACTTGCAAAGTGAACGAGCAAAAGAAAAATCTTCATCAAATGATTACAATGACTCTTTAAATCACCTTTGGCTTAACAAAAACAGCATTATTTTGAAATGGTCCTCTAATAACACTCACAGTCTTTGATTTCAGAAATATGTTTACAAATGGAATTTGATGTAAAATTCAAGTCGAATTTCAATTTGAATTTTTAAAAGGAATTTTGATTGCTTATTCAGATAATTTGGTAAAATTTCTTTGTACTGAAATTTGGGAATTCGGTGGGGCACTGGCTGGCCCTTCATCCATCCACTGGTGATAAACATCTAGGTTGATCATTGCACCGACCTTGCCCGGTGGTTTTGTTTCACAGGGGTGGTGACGTACCGGACGGGGATGGAGCATGGTCTAACAAGGTAACTGAATGTATGTAAAAATCTGGGTTGTAATATTATGCTCTTTATCATGAAAAAATATGTGGATAAAATGAAAATAATCTAATAACCTGTATATATTTCACAGTGGAAGTCTTGTCTTGTATATATGAATGCCCCTGAAGAAGGGATTGGAATATCCCGAAACCTTTATACAGGATTTATATAGCGCCGGCAGTTTGTGCAGCGCTTTACAACATTAGGGCAGATAGTAAAATTACAATACAATTCAATTCAATACAAGAGGAATAAGAGGGCCCTGCTCGTTAGAGCTTACAATCTAGGGGGAGGGTCAAGTGATACAAGAGGGTAATAACAAATATAGGGTGTAACTTAATATGCTATCAATCAACTGTCTCCCACCATCAGAACCTCCTCCCTGTGACAGCAGGGGGCATTCATGTTTGTTTGACGTTTGGGGTGCACATCCTAATGCAATAGGCTGCACACACCTATGCTGTGGGGGATGAGCTGATGGAGAAAATAAGGAGTGTAGTTGTTAGGTGGAGGCAGGATAGGCTTCTCTGAAGAGAAATGTTTTCAGGGATCGCCTAAAAGTGGATAATATTCATAGCAATCTCTATGTCCCTGTGGAGTGCCTGGATCCCAGGCTTTTTGCTAAACATCAAGCACTGTTGGTACTATGGGTTTAGCAATAGATTATAGAATGGTGAGGCAGGGCTTAGTACTGTTTTGCTTTGTGTCTTTTAAGGTTCTTTGCAGTAAAAGTGAGGAAGCATAAAAACCTCTGCAGTGTATTAAGGTTTGCTTTACTAACAAAATGCTGTACTCATACTCAGTACAATTTTAGATAAACATTACGCGACATACAGAGTATTACAAAATATGCATCCAATATAAACATGCACACGCTATTTATCTTTCCTAGACCTCCCTGGCGGTATTCCCGAGTGTGGCTCGGGGTGGAATTTCAGTACCATTAGCGGTAACCCCGAGCCACACTCGGGATTACATCGCTGGATCCAGGCAGCGCTACTCACCTTGTCCCCTGGATCCAGCGATGTCCCCCGCCGTGTCTGTGGGCTGTGTCCGCCGCCCCGATGCCTCTGTGTGCTGGGCTCCGTTCCCTGCGAGCGTCGCGTGGGGACGGAGACCGGCGGAAATTCAAAAAATGAAACACACACAGCACATACAGTGCACTGTAATCTTATAGATTACATTACTGTATGAAAACATTTCACATCCCTTTGTCCCTAGTGGTTTGCCCAGTGCCCTGCGTGCACTTTTATATTATTTATGTCATTCTTTCTGCCTGGAAACATGAGAATGTCCATGGCAACCAAAAAGTGTCCCTTTACGTCAAAAGTGGTTTTTGATCAGCTAGAAAACACCGATAGTAAATAAGAATCACTTGCAGAATTGAGTGGTACTGATTTGTGGGGAAATTTATCATTAGAAACTGAAAGTGACGACAGCGACAATTCTGCAACTGAACAAATTTCAGTGTTTTTGGTTTGATTACATTATTGAATATTACTATTACGTTATTATTTTTGATAATTATTTATAGTTATTTATTATATTATAATTTATGATTTCATTTTTCAAACTTTATCATACCCGGGATGTCTACTAGACTCTTGTTTGGACAGATTTAAGTGAGTTATTCCTAAGAATTACAGGCCTACAATATCGTACCGCTTTCAGCACCAAAAATCTGAAATAATCATACCGCCAGGGAGGTTAAGCATGGAAAATGTATGCAATTACACTAAACAGCTACTTAACTTTTTCTTCCAGAGTGCTCCTTGCTTCCCATAGTCCTCCATAACTCCATAACTGCTCCTTTGTCTTGATCACATGGCTGTTTTCCAGTACTTTACCTTCCCCCTACTTCCTGTAGCATCACTTCCTGTCCTAAGCTCATGAACTAGTCCAACAATTTCATTAGCATATGAATAGGGGGAGCTCAGCTACTACATGTATGTATGCTATAAAAATCATTAAAATAGCCATAACACATTCCACCTCTTTTTTTTTATAGCAGAATATAGGTTTTTAGGCTTCTTTGCTTTTAATGCAAAGAACCTTACAAGACTCAAAACAAAGCAAGCACTAGGAAGGGTCTCGATGCCAACTCGGATTGAAATCAAGGACCAGAACACTACTTGGGTTTGGATTCCAAGGGTTTTGCAAGCATTGCTTTACAGATTATCCGGTGGTGCTTTTCTGCATATTATTAGTTGATGTGTCATTTGTCTTCAGCTCATAGGTTTGCTGTAATAAGGCTGAAAATAAATATAAAAACCCTCTACCATAATCCAAAATATAATAATAATTTAGAGAACCCTCCTTTCTTCTAGGTTTCATGCTGTTAGAAAAAAAAGTGGATTAAAGTTTTGTGAACAAAGGCTCCCACATCCAGTCTATGGCAAATACAGACTGAAGAGAATCTCTGTGGGATTCTCTATTAGAGTATCACAGGACTGGAAGTTGGGAATTTTCCCATGCTCCAGTTGGTAAATTGGTCTATTTACTTAGCGAAACAATTGTATTTCTTAAAATTGTTTCATTGACTGAAGGGGCTAATTAGCTAACTGGAGCATAGGAAAACTTCCCACATTTCAGTACTCTTATAAGTAATCAGTAGGAGGGTTCAACATGGGACACCAGTAAAATAAGCTTGTTTTATATATATATATATATATATATATGTTGTATATACAAAACAAAAATTGAAGAATGAGGGTTGAGAGATCTTCTGATAAGATTTTATTCAATCCATCATCCTTCGGCTTCCCTGATGCCATATAAGCCTACTACCCTCATCATTTCCTGCCTTCACTCAAAGTTAACGCCCAGTTTAAATCTCAGAAATATATTTGCAGTTAGATAGACATTGCATTGCAGATTTTCATAGTCTTAAATTCACTTTTCAGTTACGTCAAATGTAACTATATAGTCCAAGAAGTACTGGGGCTAAACCCAGTGCACTCAGTAGTCAGCACTCAGTAACAGTCCTATTCAGACATGCCCCCTTCCCTGCAATACAAGTCTGCCCAAGGACACTTGTTCTGAGAGGAGTGGCCTTTATTCAGCTATTTCAGCATAAAACATAGGAGCAGAAGAGTAGGATTAAGCATGCGAAAAAAGGGGGAGAAAATTGGGACTTTGAATGAGGTAGTGAATGGATAAGTTCATATGCCTCCATCCCTAATGTACATATTAAAAAAGAGGGTGGTTGTTTGGGACTTTAAATGAAGTACAAAACTATAAATTGGAAAAATGATCAATAAATAATAACATGTTTATTAAGTCATATTGATTATACATTTATTTAATGGCAAAATACAGTAAAAATATCATTAGTATCAATATATAAAAACGTAATAATTTATAAAAGTACACGTATTCTAGCATGATTCATATTATATGATTGAGATCGATATGTAACCCAAGATTCTCAGGTTCACTATAAACATGATAATATAGAAATGGTTTATGATTTTAAAATAGATAATCTGTTGTTGGACACATGATTGCAATGACATAGCATCAAATAGGAGCTCTACGCGTTTCGTGAATTACTTTCACTCATCAGGTGCAGATGAGTAATAGATGTATCTGTAATGAAATATATCAATTCCAAACTGCCATCTAACAGTTGCAGTATAAAGAAGGAAGGGGGAACAATAACATTAATCCCAACACTCTTACCTATAAAAGATTAGAGGTTAAAAAAATGATGTAAGCTGCTGGAGGCAATGTGGGGGCATCATCCCCGGGGTTCAGGTAACTCAACACAAAACAGTACAAAAATGGGCTGTGAGGGTCCCAGAAGGAAAGTTACTAATAGGACTATGCAGCGTAAAAAAAAACTAAGCTTTATTGAAATTAACTAAAGTAGAATACAAAAATATAGCATAAAATACACATAACCTACACCTCCACCGCCATTTACAAAATTGTCAACGTTGTCATATCACCCTGCAGCTGTCTAGTGTGTCTATGGGAATGTTTGACCATTCTTCCAGAAGCGCATTTGTGAGGTCAGGCACTGATGTTGGACGAGAAGCCCTGGCTCACAATCTCCGCTCTAATTCATCCCAAAGGTGTTCTATGGCTGACCTATTTCAGGCCTGGGTGGTAAGCAGTATTTCGTTGACAAAAATATTTTTGTCATAATTTTAGTCAGCGCCTTGTTTCCAGTGACAAAAACTAAATCAAAATTACTTCGATTTTTCGACAGTTGACGAAAACAATGTCAAAAATCAATTCCAATTTTCATCAAGGAATGAAAGAGGAACCAAAAAGGGAAGGAAGGGACATTTACCCACGTGAACTTCCACTTTCCTTGGAGCTTAGCCTGTAAAGCCCACCAGTGTTTCCCCTCCCAGCAAGCAAGGTAGCATCCGTAGCGTGTTTAGTAGCGTGGCATGCTTAGCACTGTACAGCATTACATGTCTCCTCAAACCATCGTCCAGAGCTCTGTGCATTACAGACCACTGTCTAGAGCTCTGTGTGCATTACAGGCCTCCTCAGACCACTGTACAGAGCACTGTGTGCTTTACAAGCCTCCTCAGACCACTGTCCAGAGCACTGTGTGCATTACAGGCCTCCTTAGACTATCATCGAAAGGACTGTGTGCATTACATGCCTCCTCAGACCATTCAGAGCACTGTGCATTACAGGCCTCCTCAGACCACCGTCCAGACCACTGTGTGCATTACAGGCCTCCTCAGACTGTCCAGAGCACTGTGCAGCATTACAGGCCTCCTCAGATGACCGTCCAGAGCACTGTGTGCATTACAGGCCTCCTAAGACCATCCAGAGCACTGTGTGAATTACAGGCCTCCTCAGACTATCCAGAGCACTGTGCATTAGAGACCTCCTCAGACCATCCAGAGCACTGTGCATAAGAGGCCTCCTCAGATCACCGTCTAGACCACTGTGTGCATTATAGGCCTCCTCAGACTGTCCAGAGCACTGTGCAGCATTACAGGCCCCCTCAAATGACCATCCAGATCACTGTGCAGCATTACAGGCCTCCTCAGATGACTGTCCAGAGCACTGTGTGCATTACAGGCCTCCTAATACCATCCAGAGCACTATGTGCATTACAGGCCTCCTAAGACCATCCAGAGCACTGTGTATTACAGGAAATTAGCTGTACCCAATACCCATGGGCCACGAATATTGGTTTAGGTATGTTCGACCTGTGCTTGTAGTTGTAGCTGTAGAAATTTTTTGTTATGTTCAGATGCTTGAACTGTACTTCTGTCAAAAAAAACAATATTCTTGTAATTAAACTTGGTTTTATTTATAAAGATGCTATATAACGGCTAAATTTGTTTCTGTATTGCATGTTCAAACCTTAATACCATAAATAATAACAGGAGTATATACTGAGTTTGGAAATGCTAGAGAAATGCTGCATACAATTAAACTAAACCCACTAGATTTTAGTCAACTAAAATGAGACTAAAACTAAAACAATTCAGATGACTAAAATACGACTAAAACTAAACATGCATCAAAATGAACATTGGTTCCCCCTGATCTTTTTTGTGATATTAAAAAGGAGGACTCATATTCACTAATACTATTCCCCCCCTCTTTTGCCTCTTTTCTTTTTCTCTTCCTCTGTTCTCCTCCTTTCTCTTTATTTTTTCCTAGTATTATTATCTATTGTTTATCCAATATCACTTGATGTTGCATTGATTATTTATACCTTTAACTGTCCTGATGGTGTAGACATTACCCACACCTTTGATCCCAGCTTTGGATAGTTATTAGAAGACATCCCCTCTTCCATATCAGTAATTGACATTGCCTACTGTACCTTTATGTGGATGTCGAAATTGACTGATAATTGTTCCTGTATGATTAATGTCAAGTTGTATTCACAATTTCCATATGAATTGTAATTTGTTTTTCTTTGTATATTTTTTCTGTAACTTCTGAAAACGTGTTCATAATAAATATGTATTCAACCTAAAATTAACACCGGTTCTAAGGTGAGCACGGAGTGCTTGGTGGTGGGACCCACTGAAGAATGATCACATTGGTGAAGAATTGATCAATATATATTTAGGATATATCAGTTACATATTGGACTTATAACATTGTAGTAGTGGTGGAACCCCTTCACGTATACAGTGGACTTTTTATTTATTATTTTAGTGCACATTGCACACATGTATGTATGTATATGGTCTAATATTGTAATTTTGATTGATTTATTTATTTATACGGATGTCATTTTGCTAATATTAGATATACACAATATTGTCAAAAGTATTGTGTCAAAATGATTGTGACGCCTGCCGTTACACGCACATGAACTTTAATGATATCCCAGTCTTAGTCCATAGGGTTCAATATTGAGTTTGCCCACCCTTTGCAGCTATAACAGCTTCAACTCTTCTGGGAAGGCTGTCCACAAGGTTTAGGAGTGTCTATAGGAACGTTTGACCATTCTTCCAGAAGCGCATTTGTGAGGTCAGGCATTGATTTTTGATGAGAAGGCCTGATGTGCAGCCTCCGCTCTAATTCATCTCAAAGGTGTTCTATCAGGTTGAGGCCAGGACTCTGTGCAGGCCAGTCAAGTTCCTCCATCCCAAACTCGCTCATCCATGTCTTTATGGACCTTGCTTTGTGCAGTGGTGCGCAGTCATGTTGGAACAGTAAGGGGCCATCCCCAAACTGTTCCCACAAAGTTGGAAGCATGAAATTGTCCAAAATGTCCTGGTATGCTGACGCCTTAAGAGTTCCCTTCACTGGTGGGGAAACGCCTCCACTTTGGGGTTTTTAAGGGCAGGATCCGGCCATCACCACTTCCTCTTTTTCACTTTGGAGCAGTTCCTCTACAACCAGTCACACATACTTACTTGGTAAGTCCTGGTCTATGACTTCTCTCTACACATTTGGGGTTTTTTAGGCTGTATTCAAGGATACTCAAATGTCAATGGTGTAGTTCTCTGATTCACATCGATCTTTCTCCTTTTCACCCCCTTTCATTTTACTACTCTCCCTGGTGCAAGTCTTCAAACCGCACGTCCTCACTTTCCCTACTCAGCTTTCATTCCTTTTCTGTGGTGCATGTCTCCTACTTATAATGTAACCTCTCTTCCTCTTCGTGGCATAGACACTTCCCCTATTCTACCATTTCCACCTATACGTTTGTTCTTGGTAATATACCTTATACATGATTAATTTCCCCATGTCTGACATTTTTAGGCTATTTTGGGGCAATGTGTCTCCCCTCAAACTCACACTGGGTCATGCACCCCACTTTTCTCCATGGCCGTTTCCTGCCTGGACCCCCCTTTGGATTGGATGGGCATCCCCACCTCAGCCCCGGGGCAGACATTAGTTGGCGTTCCCCCCTCTGAGCTGGGTCAGGTCGTCTGTTTAATATGTAAGTAATACATTGTATCTACCCAATGATTTTCCCCCTTCCCTTTCACTTATAGGGAGGCAAAATAACATAAGATCTTTTCTCATGTTTACAGCAAAAATTACAGCGTTGTACTCCTGATGAGTGGCTATAGCGCCACGAAACGCGTAGAGTCTTATCAATGCTTTATGGAATAATTTCTTTTACCATTCACCATGTCTTTTATCCAACTGTACTCTGTATGGCATACTCATGGACTTTTTGATTTGCTATCATGCTATCATGTTATGTTCCATTACTGTGGCCCTGTGTGGCTGGATGTCTGTCATTTTTATGATACTATGATCTTACTTCACTGTAATTGTTCATTCAGTGTGTAAATAAACAATAAATAATTTACAATTTTCATATTCTATATAATTTATATACTCCATGTAATTTTCATTGGTGGTATGCCTCATTTAAAGTCCCATGACCAACCCCTTTTCCAGTGCATATTCACTGGAACTAAGGTGCCAAGCCCAACCCCTGAAAAACAACCCCACACCATAATCCCCCCTCCACCAAATGATTTGGACCAGTGCACAAAGCAAGGTCCATAAAGACATGGATGAGCGAGTTTGGGGTGGAGGAACTTGACTGGCCTGCACAGAGTCCTGACCTCAACCCGATAGAATACCTTTGGGAGGAATTAGACCGGAGACTGCAAGCTGGGCCTTCTCATCCAACATCAGTGCCTGACATCACAAATGTGCTTCTGGAAGAATGGTCAACCATCTCCATAGACACACTCCCAGGGGCATTGCTAGGTGAAAAAAAGACCAGGGGCCGGAGGCCGAAGAAATCTGTTGCGCTTTGCATGCCGCAGCAAAACATGAGCATGGTTTAAACTAAAGTGTGGGCTTGACTTAAAGGGACATGGCTTGAAAAAGGGGGTGTGATTAGAGTCTGAGATGAACGAGGGATGGAGGAAGGAAGAAAGAAAGAGATAGGGAGGGAAGGAGAGAGAAGAGAAGGAAGGAAAGAAAGACGGATGGAGGGACAGCAGGCCCAGATCCTACACCACAATAGCAATATGTGTATTCCAGAAAGTTTAGCAATCAACAGATAAAGAGACTCCAAACACCTGGTGTTAGCGCTTCAAACATCCCGGCACCATGGTTAGTATGGTGTCAGGATGATTGAAGCGCATTATTTCTATTGTTACGTTGTAATATAAAATGAAATAGTTCAACTCACCATAATGCAGAATTAGTGTCACTTGCCACTTCGCCTGCCATCAGATGCTATCAGGTGTTCCCAGCAGAGTCCCTCCTTACATCAGGTGTGGGGAGGGAAGAGAAAGAGGGATGGAGAGAGGAAGAGAGAGAGAAAGAGGGAAAGAGAGAGAGGAGACAGAGAGAACAGAGGGACTACAACTCCCAGTATGGGAGAGGGGGAAGGGGGCAGCAAGAAAGAATCTAATAAATAGACAAATAACAGAGGAACTACAAGTACCAGCATTTCAGAGAGAGAGGAGAGGGGGGAGACTCTGTTACTTCTGTTTATTTCTCATTCTTTCTTGCTGCCCCCTCTCCCTCTCTCTCTGACATGCTGGGAGTTGTAGTCCCTCTGTGCTCTCTCTCCCACTTAGAGACAGAGAGAGAGGGCCAGAGAGGGGGAGAGAAAGCACGGATAGACTACAACTCCCCAGTGGCCAGCAGAGATGGAAAAATGGGCAGGGCAGAGTGAGAGCACGGATGGACTACAACTCCCAGCAGCCAGCAGAGGTGGACAAATGGGCGGGGCAGGGGTCTACACACCAGTGACTACCGTCCGTCCGTCCATCTGAATGCCACTGACCCACTTAATACAGCCACGCTCCCAGTCCCTGCCTGGCCTTCAGATCGATGTGACGCCACAAGCGGGGCGCCAAGCTCGGTCATTGGCCAGATACTTTCCTCTATGCACCCTCCGCACATGTGCAGTGTTTTTCCCGTCCCCCCTTTTGAATGCGGCGGCGGCCTTTAATGGACGTCACCCCTCCCACGCTAGTGGGATTGCACCAGAGTGACGTCCATCATAGGCGTTGCCGCCGCGGCGCTCCGATAATGACTGCTTGCTCGGGGTATTGGATTATTATTAGTCTTTGACTGCCCCAAGACCTGGGCTTTTCCGGGGCCCACTCAGGGGCTCCAGCCCCCCCCCCCCCCCTTCTGATGCCACTGCACACTCCTAAACCTTGTCGACAGCCTTCCCATAAGAGTTGAAGCTGTTATAGCTGCAAAGGATGGGCCAACTCAATATTGAACCCTACAGACTAAGACTGGGATTCCATTAAAGTTCATGTGCATGTAAAGTCAAGCTTCTCAATACTTTTGATAATATACTGTATGTGTCATCTCTGAGCCACCATCTCAGTCCAAGAAGTAGAACCTGGCCCTGGAAGATGCCTGAAAAAAAGATAATTCTGTTTTCTTGGAGAGAAAAGTCAATGAGGGCATTGTCGGGGGGAGTACTGTGATACCTGTGAGAGGCAATACTCACAAATACCTGGAATAGTGTTGCCACTTTAATTTGCTAATGTCCAAAAAGTTCCCTGGTCATGAAATAGTCAGTATATGTTTTGCCTGCCTCAATATCCCCGCCATCCTTCCCTTTCTATTATGTTCCATTAGAACAAAGAACATATTCTTTTACACAAAGTACATTCCCAAGGCCCAACACAACATTGTTCAGTAGCTCAGGTGAATGCTCTCGTACATCGGAGCAAACACAGCCCGAGCTGATGAAAGGATTCCTGCTATACCAGGCTGCGGGGGTGAGATGTGGAACACGGGTGGCAGAGATCTACCTTCTTAGACAGAGCAGAGCCCTCCTCCAAGGGAGAAGCTTGGTGTGTGCTAAAAGCTTTTTTCCATTTACTATTGTTGGCTCCATATTTCTTACATTCAATACCTAATAATAAAGTTTTGTGCTGTGTTAGCCATTGATTAATGCAGAGAGTTTGGAGTGATTACTCCTTATTGACTAAACTAAAGTTATAATAAACCCAAAAAACAAAAATGTATTATCTTGCAGCCTACAAATGCTTAGATGTATAATACCATAAAATACCATAAAGTGTTGCATAAAGTTTTGCACTGTAAAACAGTCAAAAGTGCAATCGAAAAGATATTCAAAGTACAGTACAAAATTACTGTATATCCAAAGTGCAATCAAAAGATGAATGACATCAAATATAATATGTGTGATATGATACTATTGTCAAGATTGGCCAGTCTGTGAAGTGCTAAGAGCCAATAATAAGTCCTTATATCAGCCCATTATGTGATAAACAGTACAAAGTTAAACTATAAGTAAACCCTCACCTTGTAAAACGACTCATTCAGTTTAAGGTGGAGTTCCACCCTATTAAAAGTCAGCAGCTACAAAAAGTGTAGCTGCTGACTTTTAATAATCAGACACTCACCTGTCCCAGGCCCCAGCTGCAAAGCCGGGCGCGCACTGCGCATGCGCGAGTCACGCTGCACGCTGTGAATGGCCGGCGTATCTTCTGGGACCTGTGACGTGTTCCAGAAGATCGCCGAGAAGGAGGGGGGAGGTGAACTTCCTTCCAGTTTCACAGCACCAGGAGAGGAAGTGGACCTGGGACCCTGTGAAAACAAGGTCCCCCCCCCAAAAAAAAATGACATGCCAATTGTCGCATGTTGGGGGGGTCACTTTTCCTCAAAGCGGAAGTTCCACTTTTGGGTGGAACTCCATTTTAAAATAAAAATGAAAGGCAAAACATATGTTTATAGATATAAAAAAAAAATTATAAATATTTTCCCCTCTTTTTAATGTGATAACATACCCTCTGTTCTCAGCTGCGCTTGTGGAAGAATGGTCAAACATCCCCATAGACAACACTCCTAAACCTTGTGGACAGCCTTCCCAGAAGAGTTGAAGCTGTTATAGCTGCAAAGGTTGGGCCAACTCAATATTGAACCCTACAGACTAAGACTGGGATGCCATTAAAGTTCATGTGTGTGTAAAGGCAGGTGTCCCAATACTTTTAACAATATAGTGTATGTGCCTATGTGTAATGTGTGTAAAGTGTACTGCTCTTTACGAATGATCTCTCAGTTTTTCATCCCTGCTTTGCAGGGATGAGAAACTGACAGATCGCTCCCTGTGTACAGAGCTCTGTGTTGAATGTCAACACAGAGCTCTCGGCTGTGAATCATTGCCGGGACTTGCTGACAGGCTCCCATTGTACAATCACAGCGGGAGTTGGCCAGGGGGTGCGTATGCACGCGTCCTAATCCTGGAAGCAGGCAGCAACATAACAGTACGTTGCTTTGCCTACAGCGGCTCTGCAGTACAATGCGGGTGGGCGGTCTGCAAGTGGTTATGGAAAATTACAGGCTGTTGCATCAACAGTGAGAGTATTATCAGTATAGCAAAGCAAATCCTGAGGGACCATGTGCTCCTCTATAGGTGAACTTTTAAAGGGCCCTTGGAATGCCACCTGAGAGCTCTGCTTTGCTCTACCCTGTCCTAGTCTGTATACGGGAACCCTGAAGAAAATCTGTATTCCTTACTCATGCCAATGAAGCCACCTTTGCACGTTGCAAGATAAGGAAGTGCTATTTCTGCAGTAAGTTTATCAAACGGACAATGACGGGTCAGCCTTGTTGTATCAACATTTCTGGAACAATTTTTCTCTCCTACGACAAATGGAATGACTAACATCCGGCTCGGAGTTGACTCACCAATATGAGCAAGTGTAAAATAAATAAGTATTTCCATTCAGGAGTTCAGAGCTTACGTTCAGAGTCAGCAAACAGGGTGGTGCAATACAAACACTCATTTTATAATGTTCTATCTCTCTCCACGTGTGAAAAGTCTATGGCACTTCCTTGGATTAGTGTCTATAACTCCATGTGCTACTTGTACTGTCTGACACCGAATTTCAACATGAGGCCAGCCCAATGTTTGAATAGGGCCCACCCATAATGCGCTTATGTCAGTTTGTGGAAGTTTGTGTATTAGTAGTGATAATATACATTTACCCTAGGTTCTATATGGCTGCGGTTGATGAGTTTCTCTGGTGCATTTTTGAACCCACGTTTTTGATGTGTTTTGCATGCAGTTTTCATATGCTTTCTGTTTTCTTTAACAAACTGTGAATACCTGGTTGTTATGGAGCGAACCGGGAAACAACCGATACGTTATCAGCTGTCAGCGGTTGGCGGTGGTGGTGGGCGACGTGATTGACGATGGATCTACATCGGGGACATTGTTCTTTATGTTTGTTTTTTAAATAAAGGACTTGTCAAAAACTGCCTACTGTAATTTTTTACACTTTTTTTGGTGAATGAGTAGGGGTATACATATTCATTTACATGGGGGCTGAGATCTGGGGGCCCCCTTGTTAAATGGGGCTTCCAGATTCCAATAAGTACCCCCACCCACAGACCCCCACAACTGGCCAGGGTTGGGGGGGAAGATGCCCTGTCCCCATCAACATGGGGACAAGGTGCTTTGGGGGGGGCGGAGCCCCCTGCCCCAAACCCCCCCCCCATGTTGATGGCATGTGGCCTGCTATGGTTCAGGAGGGATGGGGTGCTCGCTTGTCCTCTCTATTTCCTGGCCTGCCAGGCTGCATGCTTGGATAAGGGTCTAGTATGGATTTTGGGGGGACCCCATGCCATGCCATTTTTGAACAATGTTTTAAAATTTATAAAACTCAATACCAGACCTGGTATGGATTGGAGGGGGGGGGGGGCTACGCCGGCAGCCCTGCTGATAGCTGATGATTAGTCGGTTGTTGAGGACGCTGCAACCGGCATCCCAGCCCACTCCTTAACAACCAGCTATTGACAGTTTGTTATGGAGAAGAAAGATAAAATGCGAAACGCATGTAAAAACACATCAAAAACGCAACACTTGAAGTCTATTACACGCAAAACACAACCAGCTGGGGAAAAAAGTCCTTGACCGTTTACAAAAACACAGCGGCTGAAAAAGGCATAGATGTGAATGTGTATCATAGGAAACCATGTTAAATGAACTGTAGTGTGTTTCTGAAAACTAGAAAACGCACTAAAAATGCATAGGTATGAACCTAGCCTTATAATGAATGTTGAGGATATTTGAAGGACTTTTTTCTGCAAGGACAAGTTGGACACATGTTATAATATTATGCACAGCTACTGTATGTTCATAAAATAATAAAACAGAAAATATGCCAAATATAATACAGTGCCTTAAAAGAGTATTCATAATCCTTGAAATTTTCCACATTTTCTCATGTTACAACCAAAAACGTAAATGTATTTTATTGGGATTTTATGTGATAGACCGACACAGAGTGGCACATAATTGAGAATTGGAAGGAAAATGATAAATGGTTTTCAAAATATAAATATGTGAAAAGTGTGGGGTACATTTGTATAGCGCCCCCCTGAGTCAATACTTTGTTGACCCACCTTTCTCTGCAATTACAGCTGCAAGTCTTTTTGGGATGTCTCTACCACCTTTGCACATCTAGAGAGGACATTTTTGCCCATTCTTGTTTGCATTATAGCTCAAGTTCTGTCCGATTGGATGGAGAGCGTCTGTGAGCAGCAATTTTCAAGTCTTGCCACAGATTCTCAGTTAGATTTAGATCTGGACGTTGACTGGGCCATTCTAACACATGAATATGCTTTGATCTGAGCCATTGGATTGTAGCTCTGGCTGTATGTTTAGGGTCGTTGTCCTGCTGGAAGGTGAACCTCCACCCCGTTCTCAAGTCTTTTGCAGACCCTAACAGGTTTTCTTCTAAGATTGCCCAGTATTTGACTCCATCCATCTTCCCATCAACTCTGACCAGCTTCCCTGTCCCTTGCTGAAGAAATGTTTCTCGGCAGGGATGGTGAGTTCAGGGTGATGTGAAGTGTTAGTTTTCCGCCAGACATAATGTTTTGCCAATAAGTAAAATTTTGGTATAATCTGACCAGAGCCCCTTCTTCCACATATTTGCTGTGTCCCCCACATGGCTTCTCACAAACTGCAAACAGGACTTCTTATGGCTTTCTTTCAACAATTTTCTTCTTGCCACTCTTCCATAAAGGACAGATTTGTGGAGCGCACGACTAATAGTTGTCCTGTGGACAGATTCTCCCACCTGAGCTGTGGATCTCTGCAGCTCCTCCAGAGTTACCATGGACCTCTTGGCTGCTTCTCTGATGAATGCTCTCCTTGCTGGGCCTGTCAGTTTAGGTGGACAGCCATGTCTTGGTAGGTTTCCAGTTGGGCCATACTCTTTCCATTTTCAGATGATGCATTGAACAATGCTCCATAAGATATTCAAAGCTTGGGATATTTTTTTAGAACCTGACGCTGCTTTAAACTTCTCCAAAACTTTATTCCTGACCTGTCTGGTGTGTTCCTTGGCCTTCATGATGCTGTTTGTTCACTAAGGTTCTCTAAAAATATCTGAGTGCTTCACAGAACAGCTGTATTTATACTGAGATTAAATTACACACAGGTGGACTCTATTTACTAATTAGGTGAATTATGTAGGCAATTGGTTCTACTAGATTTTAATTAGGGGTATCGGAGTAAAGGGGGCTGAATACAGATGCACGCCACACTTTTCACATATTTATTTGTAAAAAAAGTTTAAAAACCATTTATCATTTTCCTTCCACTTCACAATTCTGTGCCACTTTGTGTTGGTCTATCACATAAAAACCCAATAAAATACATTTACGTTTTTGGTTGTAACATGACAAAATGTGGAAAATTTCAAAGGGTATGAATACTTTTTCAAGGCACTGTATACGCTAAAAGGAAAATGACGAACTCCATGTCCGCTCGAGACCCGCCGATCACTTGTAGCAGCCTCAGAACAGGGAACTGCCAATGTAAACACGGCGGTTCTCAGTTCTGTGAATGGGATATACCAGATCTACTGATCCCTGTCACTGGGATCAGTTAGATCTGTTATGTCCCGACCAGCCCTCCCCCCCCCCCCCCCCACAGTTAGAACACCCAGGGAACACTGTTAACCCCTTCACTGCCAATGACATTTATACAGTAATCAGTGGACATTTACATTTCTGATCGCTGTATAAATGTCATTGGTCCCAAAAATTTGTCAAAAATGTCCGACATGTCCGCTGCAGTATCGCAGTCCTGATAAAAATCGCAGATTGCCGCCATTACTAGTAGAAAAAAAATATTGTAAAAACGCCATAAATCTATTCCCATAGTTTGTAGATTGCTTTTGCGCAAACCAATGAAAATATGCCGATTGCAAATTTTTTTACCAAAAATATGTTGAAGAATATATATTGGCCAAAACTGATGAATAATTTTCTTTTTTATATTTTTTTTTGGATATGTAATATAGCAAAAAAGTAAAAAATATTGTTCTTTTTTCAAAATCATCGCTCTTTGTTTGTTTATAGCGCAAAAAATAAAAACCGCAGAGGGGATCAAATACCACCAAAAGAAAGCTCTGTTTGTGGAAAAAAAATTATAAAAATTTTGTTTGGGTACAACATCGCACGACCGCGCAATTGTCATTCAAAATGCGACAGTGCTGAAAGCCTAAAATTGGTCTGGGCAGGAGGGGGGTTTAAGTGCCCAGTAAGGAAGTGGTTAAATTCACAAAATGGAAATTATATTTCCAGACCTGGATGGGCTTGGAGCCAGACCAGAATGAGAGAGGGGAGAGGAGAGGTGGAGAAAATGGCAAAAAAAAGCCCCATGTAAGCTGCAGACTAACTAGGCTGAGCTTACACAGGGTTTTTCTATAGTTCCAGGAGAACTGTAGAAAGGAGAGTGGGTCACATGCTCAGTCATAGCCAGAACAGGTATGGGAGTGAAGGAAAGGTGAGTAAATGCTGCTGGAAAGGGGGTGGGGATGTATTTAATTGTGGTTTTCCCTTCCTTTCCTTTCTTTTTCTTCCCCTTCCCATCTTATTCATTTCCTTTCCTTTTTTTTTTAACCTTCCTTGCTTTTCCATTCCTTTCTTTTTTTCTTTTTCCTTCCCATCTCTTCCCTTTCTCTGTCCTTCCCTTTCCATTCTCTATTTCCTGCTTTCCTTCCCTTTGCATTCACTTTTTCCTGCTTTCCTTTCCTTTCCTTTTCCTTTTTCATTCCTTCTTCCTGTATAGCAGCTAAGATTTAAAAAAACAGCCTTTTCCTTCCCATCTCTTTCTGCTCTCCGTCCTTCCCTTTCCATTTTCTTTTTTTTAGCTTCCTTTTCCTTTTCCTTTTCCTTTTCCTTTCCTTTCCCTTCCTTTCCTTTCCTTTTCTCTTTTCCTTTTTCTTTTCCTTTTTCCTTTCCTTTCCCTTTCCCTTTCCTTTTCCTTTTCCTTTTCCTTTTCCTTTTCCTTTCCTTTCCTTTCCTTTCCTTTCCTTTCCCTTTCCCTTTCCCTTTCCCTTTCCCTTTCCTTTCCTTTCCTTTTCCTTTTCCTTTTCCTTTTCCTTTCCTTTCCTTTCGTGAATGAGGTAAACCTTCACTTTGCAAAGAATACCCAACCACATGCATAGAAAATTTTTTTAAAAATAGCATTTTTGCTTGCACATGATTGGATGACGGAAGTCAGCAGGGCATCTGCTCATTTACTAAACTTTAGAGCAACTGTTCTTGCAGAGCACAACTGCACTTTGCAAAGTGCACAGTCTATTTGTCTTTAGTAAATCATCGCCATTGCGTGGGTGCTTTCTATTACCTCAGTTAGTCATTACAGTGAAAGGTTGTTTTGCTACTCTAATTGAAATGTGAGCTGTTTATGGTGATAATTGTGTTGAAGAGAGCACTAGGCATCACTGGGAATAAAAGGTGGAAAGATGATGAGGAGGTAACATCTAAAATGTGTGACAGACAAAAGGTGTGGCCAACCTGTGAAAGCATCCGATGAGCTTCACAGGGAAAGTGTTAATTAATTTTTCATGGCCAGGTAGAGCAGTCAGCTAGAAATATGTGACAGAATAGGTGTTTCACAAGAGCACGTGGGCCCGATTATTGATATTCTTGGGACTGCAAGCTTTGCCCAAGGGTTCCTTGAGATGCTTGCAGCTGAGAGAATTAAAATTTGTCAGCAACAAAACTAGGCTACACTCTTCTGAATCTCACCCCACTACCGCATCCACAATGGGCTATGACTTACGTGTTTTTCAAAAGAATGAAGAAAGGCTTTTGCGGACATTATTATTCATCCAATTGAGAAATTATGAATGCTCTCAGGTAGAGTTGAGCGAACACCTGGATGTTCGGTGGGTTCGGCCGAACTTCGCAGAAATGTTCGGGTTCGGTACCGAACATTATCCGAACTTTACCCGGGACCCCGAACCCCATTGAAGTCAATGGGGACCCGAACTTTTCGGCACAAAAATGACTTAAAAAAGTCCTGGAAAGTGCTAGAGGGCTGCAAAAGGAAGAAAAATGGGAGATTTTATTAGATCTGCAATCTGTCCCTCAAAGCAGTAGTAATCTCTACCTAGTCCAGTATCAGATCGTTCTGTAATCAGATCGTTCTGTTATGCAGGATGAGAGATCGTTCTGTAATCAGATCGTTCTGTAATGCAGGATGAGAGATCGTTCTGTAATCAGATCTTTCTGTAATGCAGGATGAGATGTTATAGATCTACAATCTGTCCCTCACAGCAGTAGTAGTAATCTCTACCTAGTTATTAGATCTGCAATCTGTCCCTCACAATCTGTCCCTCACAGCGCTGGCAGCATCCTCTCCCTACACTAACCTGAGAGCATGTGACATGCAGCACTGTGACATATAGAGGCTGGGTCACATGATGCATTGGCCAATCACAATTGGCATTGGCCAATCACAGCCATGCCATTAGTAGGCATGGCTGTGATGGCTTCTAGGGAAAACCAGTGAAACACTTGTTGATTGGCTGCCCTGCAGCTTTTCAACATGCGTGATAAAATATCAGAACTCAGAACCCGAACGTTTTTCTCAAACGTTCGCGTTCGGGACACGGACACCCAAAAGTTCGGTACGGACCCGAACTTTACAGTTCGGGTTCGCTCAACTCTACTCTCAGGGCATGGTTGAGCAGTGTAGAATTCGCTCAAAATAGCAACAAACTTGTTTATTGTAGGCAAAAATTTAAAAATGTATTCAGTTATTTGGTCAATTAATATGTGAAACTAAAGCAAACTATTGTTATTTCCAAAAAATGAGTAAAAGGCATCCCAACAAATTAAACAATTAATACTAATGTCTTGCTGCTCAACCCTTCTGCCCTGAAGACCTAAATTAGCTGACAAATTTTCCGCGTTTGCCACTTCCACTCTGCCTGCCCTCCACTGCACTCTGATTTCTTTCATCTGTCAGGACCCAGGTCTGAACCTGCAACCTCTGTGTCTGGTGATGTCTATTCTTGCTGAGCCATCTGAGATGTTGTACAGCACCCTATCTGATCCATTGGACAATTGTGCCTTGTTTCTGCTGAACTCCTTGCTCCTCGCATGAACTTACTATTTAAGCCATATCTTGGCACTCCCTTTTTGCCAGATGATTGTGCTCTCTCCGGCCAATATCATGTTCTTGCCTCTCCTTACTACTTCACGGAGATCCCTCCACTTCATTAATGGCAGTCCACAATAAAATGGAGATCGTGACCTCTCCTATATTTCACTGATTTCGTGTTGCTATTCAAAACCTTTCCCTTGACACAGTAGGCACTTGGAGATATATAAGCATCTAACTCAATATAACAGAAGCAGTCCGCCACACAGTGTTTAGCACACTGGTCTCCAATAAAATGGCGACTGGAACGAATATATAAAAAATTTCTTGAATTATTCGTTGAAATTATAAATTAAACAGACTAATGTATATATTATTAGGAGGAACAATATCTATTTAGTCAAACTATTGCAATATTCTATAAACATCCGATCGCACCACTATATATAATGGTGGACTACAACAAAATGGTGATCATGTCATTTTCTTTGTTTCCTTATAAATAGATTTGCTCAACATCCAATCAGGTTCCCCTGAAGAAGTAACGTGTATGGAGTTGCCTGATACAGGAAGTGATGTGAGAGGCGGCTGAGCACCGTTTTAACTTGTTTTTAACGCTGTTTTACTATTTCTTTGATGTAAGCACATATCTTACCAAATAAAACACTTGTTATTTTAACCGCCTCAGGACCGCCCACCGTCAAATGACGGCGGAGCGGTCCTCCTGTTACTGCGGGTGGACGTCATATGACGTCCTCCCTTTAAGCCGGGATTGCGCGCGATCGGGCTCGCGCATCCCGGCTCTGTCGGTGTCGGTGTGTCCCCAGGACAGGGGACAGGACAGGGGTTATGGCTGTTCACCACGTGATCGGCCGTGACGAAGTCACAGCTGATCACAAATGGCACGCCCGCCGTTCGCACGGCGCATGCGCGCGATCGGGAGCGCGCTGCGCGTGTGTGTCGGTGGCGGCGTGTTCCTGGGGAACACTGCCTGTCACCGACACTAGTATCAGCCGCCGGCCGGTGGCTGATACCTTGTGATCGGCTGTGATCTACTTCAGTCCAGTGTGAGGAGAGAAGAGCTGGGATCAGTGAGTTACTGATCTGCAAAGTAAAATCACACTGACACTGACCCCCCCTGCCCCCCCAATGCACCAGTCACCCTAACAGTCACCACATATGCCCCCATAAAGGGTACCTGTCATCATAAAGTGTACCTGTCCTCAGACTGCCATCATAAAGAGCACCTGTCACCCATCACCCGTCAGTGACCGTGGCATGTCACCCGTCACTGACCACCGCCAGCCACCCGTCACCCATCACTGACCACCGCCAGTCACCCATCACTGACCACCACCCGTCACCCATCAGTGACCACCGCCAGTCACCCGTCACCCATCAGTGACCACCGCCAGTCACCCATCAGTGACCACCGCCAGTCACCCGTCACCCATCAGTGACCACCGCCAGTCACCCG
>BLSH010309848.1:228065-256808 GCA_018402905.1 Glandirana rugosa
GCCATGTTATAATCAACCGCAAACAACCACAATCAACCGCAAAACGCCACAACCGTAGTTTTTTACGGTTTTGAAATGTCGGAGTCTTGCGCGACCGGCACCCAAGATCAAAGTCGAGTGATTGCGGCTGCGGTAGATGTCGAGTTTTTGCAACCGCAAAAATACCCCGGTAACTGATTGTACCTCTCGACGTTTTTTGCGGTCTTTTGTGGCCGCAGTTTTTGCAGGCACACATACTCCGGATTATCGGCGAGCCCTCCGAGCCCCGATTATTACCTCGATCTGACAGGACTCGGGGTTTCGAAAAGCAACAGGCCATGTTTTTGGAAACTCTCTTGGATAAAATAGCGGTCCAAAATACCAAGCCCTTGACTCTGATTTAAATCACCTGTGAACGATAAATGAAAACCTGCAAACATGGCCTGTAAGGGGGCTAGAGCCCCGGGTGGTCCCCCGAAAAGCTTTGGGGCTCAGGACAGTCTAGCTCCATTATTAGCCCCGAGCCTCCCGAGCGGCTATTAGGCCTCATACACACGGACGTTTTTGACGCCGGTGTTTTCTGGCGTTTTTTGCAGCTCTCCATGTTAGTCAATGGCCCCATAAAAACGCCAACGTTTTTGAGCTGTAGATGGCGTCGGCGTTAGTGAGCTGAAACTAGAACCCACGGCCAGCGCGTTCTGAGGCTGTAAAGTTTTGGCATTTTTTGATGCCAACACCGCAAAACGCCAACTAACACCAACAAACGCCAACTAATATTGTACCGGCGTTAACCGGCGTGTTTTGACGCCGACGTTTTTAGGTTGAAAAATAGCAGAGGGATGATTTTTTAAAAAAAACGCCTATTGACTAACGCCAATGCATAACGCCGTAAAACGCGGATTTTTTTTTCCTTGACGTCGGGCCTGACGTTTTGTTTATTTTTAAGAAACGTCCGTGTGTATGAGGCCTTAAAATGAATGATGTGGCCGCGGCGGCACCTACGATGGACGCCACACTGATGCTGTCCAATCCCACAGCGCGGGACATGTGACATCCATAGGGTGTCACTGCAACCAAAGGAAGTGGCACTGCGGGCGGTGCTGGGCGGCTGTGATTGGTGTCACGCCACACTTAGCCACATGTGGGGTACTTGAGGACAGGGTTGAGAACCACTGTGCTAAAGGAAACCTCTACTCAGAGAAAGGCGACGGCTGTCGCCACTGACCTCCATCTGAAAAATACTTGTTTTCTGGCTGTCTCTGTCTTCAATACCCTGGCACTGATTCAGAACATGTACATAGATTAGAGAATTCAAAGAATGGAAGTCACTGGATCAGCCTGACATCCTCCGGAAGCTTTACCCCCCTTCATGTCCAGGCCATTTTTTTGCGATACGGCACTGCATTACTTTAACTGACAATTGCGCGGTCGTGCGACAAAAAATTATGTCATTTTTTTTCCCACAAACAGAGTTTTCTTTTGGTTTTATTTGATCACCTCTGCGTTTTTTATTTTTTACACTATAAATAAAAAAAGACAGACAATTTTGAAAAAAAAAAACACAGTATTTTTTACTTTCTGATATAAAACACATCCAATAAAAAAAAATGAAGAAATCAAGTTTCTTCATAAATTGAGGTGTATGTATTCTGCTACATGTTTTTGGTAAAAAATCCCAATAAGCATATATTGATTGGTTTACATGAAAATGATAGCGTTTATAAATTACGATATATTTTTATTTATTTATTTATTTTTACTAATAATGGCAGTGATCAGCAACTTTATTTATATTTATTATATTATTTATATTATGGCAGACATTCTGACACTAACCAACACTTTTTGGGGACCGGTGACACTAATACAGTGATCAATGCTAAAAACATGCACTGTTACTGTACTAATGACACCGGCTGGGAAGGGGTTAACATCAGGGGTGATCAAAGTGTTATCTGTGTGCCTAGCCAGTGTTTTACTATACTGTGTGAGGTGCTTTTCCTAGGAGAAATAGACATGTGCATGGCGAAAATATTTGTTTTGTTTTGTTTAGAGTTGTCAATCCAGTTATTTTGTTTTGTTCAATTTGGTTGTTTCGTTCAATTCATATTCAAGATTCGTATTCGGAATTTATATTCGGAATTCGTTTTATGTCTTCTTTCCAATTTTCTTCAAATTTACAGTTTTTTTTCGATTCAAAACGCTTGAATCGATAAATTTCAAATCGGTCGAATCGAAAATATTATATTTTTTTCGATTCAAATATGGCAAAGTGAACAAACAAAAGAAAAATCTTCAGCAAATGATTACAATGACTCATTAACCACTTCCCTACTGCCGTATGCAGAATACGGCCAGGAAGTGGTTCTGTAATCTTGACTGGGCGTCATTTGACAGCAGGATAACAAGCCGGCGCGTGCCCGTGGGGCGCGCAGCACAGCAAGACGATCGACAATGTGGTGTGTCGGAAGCTCTTTATCATGTGATCAGCTGTGACCAATCACAGCTGATCACAGTGCAAACAGGAAGAGCCGTGTATCGGCTTTTCCTCTACTCGTGTCTGCAGACGCGAGTAGATGAGAGCCGATCAGCAGCTCTTCTGACAGGGGGGGTCTGCGCTGATTGTTTATCAGTGCAGCCCCCTAGGATCGCCACCCAGGACCACCAGGGAGCCCACCCAAGACTACCAGGTAGGCGGCACAAAATGTGCAATAGGGATGGCACTGTGCCCATCTGTGATGCCTGCCAGTGCCTCCTTATAGTTGCTGCCTATCAGTGCCATCTATCAGTGCCGCCTATCAGTGCTCACCAGTACCACCCATCAGTGCCCACCAGTGCCACCCATCAGTGCCACACACCAGTGTCACCTATCAGTGCCCAACAGTGTCACCTATCAGTGCCCATCAGTGCCACCTCTCAGTTCCCATCAGTGCTGCCTATGCGTGTCCATCAGTGCTGCTTATCAGTGCCCATCAGTGCTGCATATCAGTGCCACCTATCCGTGCCCATCAGTGCTGCATATAAGTGCCTCATCATCAGTGCCACCTCATCAGTGCCTCCTCATCAGTGCCAATCTGTACTGCTTCATTAGTGCCCATCAGTGCAGCCTCATCAGTGCCCATCAGTGAAGGAGAAAACATACTTATTTGCAAATAAAACAATTTTTTTTCAAAATTTTCGGTATTTTTTTATTTGTAGCACAAAAAGTAAAAACCCCAGAGCTGATCAAATACCACCAAAAGAAAGCTCTATTTGTGGGGAAAAAATGATAAAAACTTTCTTTATGTACAATGTCGCATGACCGTGCAATTGTCATTCAAAATACGACAGCAATGAAAGCTGAAAATTGGAAGCAGAAGGGGGTAAGTGCCCGGTATTGAAGTGGTTAAATCACCTTTGGCTGTGTTCTGGAACACAGGTGTGGAGCAAGGCAAATGGGTAGCATGAATATTTATACAGCCCTGGCCAATCCCTGGAAGGGTGACCCAAATGGGTTCTGGGATTCTGTGTAAATACTCAGAGACATAGAGCTTCCAGGCCTTTTTCCTTGGAAAGAGATCACAGTCTAAGAGGGGCCTCTTGCACCTGCTGTGTCATCCTGCAAGTTGTCAGGGCCTCAGGTGGGCAACCTGAGGACTTGCTTTACTGGAAGCTGCAAAAAAGCTGATTCTGGGACTGTCTTCTGAGGAGCTAGTCTGCTATCACGAGGAGAAGGTGTCGCATGGATGTTGGAAGGAGGCAACCAACTTTCCAAGGACATTTGTGAGCAGGGGCGTTGCTAGGTGGGAAAAAGCCCAGGGCGTGGTTTAAACCAAATTATGGGCATGGCTCTAAGGGGGGTGGTTCAATTCTGAGATGAACGAGGGATGGAGGAAGGAAGAAAGAAAGAGATAGGGAGGGAAGGAAAGAAAAGAGAAGGAAAGAAGTTGGGATGGAGGGACAGCAGCCCCAGATCCTCCACCACAATAGCATTATGTGTATTCCAGAAAGTTTAACAATCAGCAGCTAAAGATACTCCAAACACCTGGTGTTAGCGCTTCAATCATCCCGGCACCATGGTTGGTATGGTGTCAGGATGATTGAAGCGCATTATTTCTATTATTACATTGTAAAATAAAATGAAATCATTCAACTCACCATAATGCAGAATCAGTGGTAGCCCCGGGCGTGTCACTTGCTACGTCGCCTGCCACCAGATGCCATCAGGTGTTCCCAGCAGAGTCCCTCCTTACATCAGGTGTCCCCAGCAGAGTTCCTCCTTACATCAGGTGTCCCCAGCAGAGTGCCTCCTTTACATCAGGTGTCCCTAGCAGAGTGCCTCCTTTACATCAGGGTGTCCCCAGCAGAATGCCTCCTTACATCAGGGTGTCCCTAGCAGAGTGCCTCATTTACAACAGGGTGTCCCCAGCAGAGTCCCTCCTTTACATCAGGGGGTACCCAGCAGAGTCCGTCTTTTACATCAGGGTGTCCCCAGCAGAGTGCCTCCTTATATTAGGTGTCCCCAGCAGAGTCCCTCCTTACATCAGGATGTCCGCAGCAGAGTGCCTCCTTTACTTCAGGGTGTCCCCAGCAGAGTGCCTCCTTTACACCAGGGTGTACCTCCTTTACATCAGGGTGTACCCAGCAGAGTCCGTCCTTTACATCAGGTGTCCCCAGAAGAGTCCCTCCTTACAACAGGGTGTCCGCAGCAGAGTGCCTCCTTACATCAGGGTGTCCCCAGCAGAGTGCCTCCTTACATCAGGGTGTCCCCAGCAGAGTCCCTCCTTACATCAGGGTGTTCCCAGCAGAGTGCCTCCTTACATCAGGGTGTTCCCAGCAGAGTGCCTCCTTATATTAGGTGTCCCCAGCAGAGTCCCTCCTTTACATCAGGGTGTACCCAGCAGGGTCTGTCCTTTACATCAGGGTGTCCCCAGCAGAGTGCCTCCTTATATCAGATGTGGGGGGGGGGGGAGAGAAAGAGAGAGAGGGGGAGAGAGAGCAAAGAGGGACTACAACTCCCAGAACATGAGAGAGAGAGGGGGAAGGGGGCAGCAAGAAAGTATGAGAAATAAACAGAAATAACAGAGGAACTACAAGTACCAGTATTTCAAAGAGGAGAGGGGGAGAGTCTCCCCCCTCTCCCTCTCCTCTCTCTGAAAAAATGCTGGTACTTGTAGTTCCTCTGTTATTTCTATTTATTTTTCATATTTTGTTGCTGCCCCCTCTCTCTCTGACGTGCTGGGAGTTGTAGTTCTCTGTGCTCTCTCTCCTCCTTTCTCTCTCTCCCCGGGAGAGAAGGCCAGAGAGGGGGAGAGAAAGCACAGATGGACTAAAACTCCCAGCGGCCAGTGACAGAGAGACAGAGAGGGGGGCGCTAAGCGCAGCTGGTCCGAATCTTCCACGCACGTCACACATCCTGCGCTAGCATGGGATTGGCTAAGTGTGATATGACACCAATCACAGCCGCCTGGCGACACCCGCAGTGTCACTTCCTTTGGTTGCAGCGGCGCCCTATGGACGTCACACGTCCCGCGCTGTGGGATTGGACAGCATCAATGTGGCATCCATCATAGGCACCTCTGCCGCATCAATCATTTTAATAACCGCTCGGGAGGCTCGGGGCTAACAATGGAGGTAGACTGCCCTGAGCCTCGGGGCTTTTCGGGGGACCACCCAGGGCTCTAGCCCCCTTAGCCCCCCCTTCCGACGCCCCTGTTTGTGACCACAGACTGGTGAGAGAGATCCTAGAGACTGTGGGTTGCTGTCACCCCTCTGGTGCTAGAGAGTCAGCTGTGTGTGAAAAACAGGGGACGTCCTGTGGAGCTCAATCCGTTTAGTACTTTATAAAGGGACTCAATTTGCTCAAAAGAGGAAGCCTTTGTGTCTTTAGCTGCTACTACAATCCCAAGTCCACTGACTGCCTTTACAAGGGCTTTGCTTACAGTTCTACGGAAGGAAGTCTAGTATCCTCAATTAGTACATAGTTCTTTTTGGTGTATCCCACTCCCACTCAATTCCCTAAAAGCACAAAAAAGAATTTATGATACATTAGTGTGATTGTCAGTGGGAAGAATGCCCATCACGCCATACCACATCAGGGAGGCCCCAAATTTATTCTCTAGCAGAACAATGACCCCAAACATGCAGCCAATGTAATTAAGCACTATCTTCAGCGTAAAGAACAAGGAGTCCTGGAAGTGATAGTTTGGCCCCCACAGAGCCTTGATCTCAATAGCATTGAGCCTGTCTGGGGTTACATGAAGAGACAGAAGGATCTGAGTAGAGTTGATCAAACCCCTGGATGTTCGGGTTTGGTGGGTTCGGCCGAACTTTGGAAAAAAGTCTGGGTTCGGTACCGAACTTGACCCGAACTTTACCCCGAACCACATTGAATTGAATGGGGACCCGAACTTTTTGGCACAAAAATGACTGTAAAAAAGTCCTGGAAAGTGCTAGAGGGCTGCAAAATAATTTTAGAACAATAATCTGTCCCTTAAAGCAACAGCAGGAACCTGACCCTATAGAACTAGGAGATGATTTTAGAGCAATAATCTGTCCCTCTAATCAGTAGACTCTACCTAGTCCAGTCAGATCGTTCTGTAATGCAGGATGAGATCTGCAATCTGTCCCTAAAAGCAGTAGTAGTAGTAATCTCTACCTATCTATCTATCTGTAATTTGTCCCTCACAGCACCGGCAGCATCCTCTCCCTACACTACCCAGAGAGCATGTGACATGCAGCACTAAGTGACTCCAGCTTATATAGAGGCTGGGTCACATGATGCACTGGCCAATCACAGCCATGCCATTAGTAGGCATGTCTGTGATGGCTTCTAAGGGCAAACCAGTGAAACGCTTGTTGATTGGCTGCCCTGCAGCTATTCAACATGCGTGATCAAATACCCAAACCCAGAACTCGAACCCGAACTTTTTTTCAAATGTCCGGGTTCAGGTCCAGGTCATGGACACCCCAAAGTTCGGTACGAACCCAAACTTTACAGTTCGGGTTCTCTCAATCTAGATCTGAGGCATCCTTCATCCACAGAAGATCTGTAGTTAATTCTCCAAGATATTTGAAACAACCTAACTGCTGAGTTCCTTCAAAAACTGTGCAAATGTACCTAAAAGAACTGATGCTGTTTTGAAGCCAAAGAGTTAGTTACACCAAATATTGATTTTTTTGTTTTGTTTGCTCACTTTGCATTTTGTAAATTGATAAAAAAATAAACAAATAAAATATATATATTTTTGAAAGCATTTCTTCATGCCTGCCTAAAACGTTTGCACAGTACTGTACTTCTATGAAATAGTCTGTTCCCTTTGTAATGCATCCTTTGTGAGAAATACCTGGAGTTCCTGCCAGCCTCTCTGCTTTCCTATTAAAAACTGACCACACTAGGCATGACATCACAGGGAAGTTAATTTTCTGGTTGTGCTGGGAGCTCAGTCTGTTCTCCCCCAAAGATCAGACTTTTCCTGACAGGCCCCCACATGCACGGCCATTCACTTGGAAGACCAGTGTACTGCTGCTTCTCCTCCCCTACCTCTCTGAGCTCCGTAGGCAGCTGAGGAAAGAGGGTATGTGATCACTTATAAAAAGGGGGAAAAACAGTTATTTATTATGCTTTTTATATGTATGCACAAATATTGTGCCTTTTATTTCTATTTTAAACGGGATGGCTTGTTTAACAAGGTGAGAGTTCACATACTTTAGACAAATATTGTTTTGATTCTTTTATTAATGTCTCTGTATTTGCTGCACTAGAATGATTATTTTTGGAATATCATATATAAAAGATATATATAATTCATCGCTCATGTTCAGGATATTGTAAGGACAGTTTGTACCTTATGCAGTTCTATATACAGACTTGAGACGTGTTTTTGGTTTCAGGCATTTTGTCTGCAATAAATTCATACAATATAAAAATAGTAAAGTTTGCTGTACTCCTAAAACGGCTGCTTGCAGCTTCCACTTCTGAACATAAAACTGGTTTTAACCAATTTAAACCATTAACCTTACATTTTGACTTATATTTTGTGTGCTTTTGTGTACATGAATATTTGATATCCTCTTGCATTTATGGCTTACATTGGGAGCGTGCAATAAAATAGATTTCAATCAGTCAGCAATGCGATATGGGAGATGATATCACTGGATTTTGTTTGCTCTGGTGTAAGCTCTGGGACAAATTTATCCTTCCTGCTGGTCACTGCACTGGAGCAAGCATGTAGCCAGTGAAAGTGTTCTAGGTCAGCAGCTCAGTAAATGGTAATAAAAGGATGAAGATGACAATCCTGGAGCATCCCCTATAAAAACATGGCAGTTCTCACTCAATCTTTAAAGCTCAACCCTGGGCTCTGAGACTTCCACCCCCCCATTCCAGGCGTATTTTATGTTTTTTATTTTTTATATTATGCTAACATTTTTCAGATATCTTCAGGCTAGTTATGCAATGTACAGGGTTCTCTTATGCTTCAGATCTTCTCCTGGTAATGAATGGTCCTTAATGATGCAGAGAGCAGCACTGACATGATGACCCTCTGCATTAATAGGATAAACTGTAAAGGATTCTGCTGCTTAATAGTGTACCACATCCATATATATATCCTAAAATCTAAAAATGTGGGTTTTAGACCTCTGCATTAATACACTGTGATTGCAGGGTGCCATAGTGAAGTACAAGGGGTGCTCTGCACTCACTGTATGTCTTCATTCTTAATCTAGATTGAGTCATGTTGGGTGTCATTCAGCCTAGAAGATTGATGACATCTTGTGGTGGAGAAGAAGTACTGCAGGCATTAGCTTGAGTATTGTAACCTGAGCTGCTTTTTGTTTCCCCTCTCCAGGAGGACTTAAAAAAAGGATATACTGACAGGGCCAGTTCACACCTAGGAGACTTGCGATCCGACTTGTATCGTCCCAAGTCACCTCAAGTCGCTTGACATCAGAAAACCCATTGAAGTGAATGGGAGCCGTCTTAACCACTTGCCGACCGCCAACCGCAGGTTGACGGCGGCAAAGTGGCTCGTTATCGCAAATCGCCGTCATACGGCTGCGATAACGCGCACTGTGAGCGCACGACGCCGCGATCACTGTGTTCGGGGAGGGCCAGGGAGCGGGTGCGGCGGCTTCGATTGCCGCCGGCTACCCGCGATGGCCCCCCCGGAGCGAAGGAACGGAGGTCCGTGTATGTAAACAAGGACCTCCATTCTGTGAAGGGGGAAGGGCTGTGATCACAGCCTTCCTGTATACGAAGGCTGTGACCACTTCCCTTCCCCAGCTAGGGCAGTCCCCCCACAGTTAGAACACGCCCAGGGAACATACTTAACCCTTAGAGCGCGCCCTGCAGGTTAACCCCTTCACTGCCAATGGCATTTACACAGTAATCAGTGCATTTTTATAGCATTGATCGCTGTATAAATGCCAATGGTCCCAAAAAAGTGTCAAAATAGTCTGACATGTCCGCTGCAATATCGCAGTACCGCTAAAAATCGCAGATTGCCGCCATTACTAGTAAAAAAAATAATAATAATAAAAACCCCAAAAATGAATTCTCATCATCAATAAACGCGATCACTTTTGCGCAAACCAATCAATAAACGCCGATTGCAATTTTTTTTATCGCAAATATGAGGAAGAATATAAATCGGCCAAAAACTGTGAAAAAAAATGTTTTTTTATATTTTTGTTTTGGATTTGTATTCTAGCAAAAATTAAGAAATTTGGGTTTTTTTGCAAAATTGTCGCTCTTTTGTTTCTAGCAGCGATCAGAAATTACGCAGAGGGGATCAAATACCACCAAAAGAAAGCTCTATTTGTGGGAAAAAAGGACGCAAATTTCGTTTGGGTACAACATTGCACGACCGCGCAATTGTCAGTTAAAGCAACGCAGTGCTGAATCGCAAAAAGGGCTCCGGTCCTAAAGCTGGAAATCCTTCCGGGGCTGAAGTGGTCAATCTACACTACTGAAGTCGCTCCGACTTCAAGGCGACTTCAGAAAAGATTCCTGTACTATTTCAAGGCGACTTCTATCCGACTTGTTCCCATAGAATGCAATGGAAGTCGCCTCCAAGTCGGATCCCCCATCTATATTGAAGTGACTTTACAGGAAAAAGAAAATAATTTTTTAAGGCAACCCCCCCTCCACTCTTCTCTGATTGGCCACGGGCAAAGTCGCCTGGCATGGAGGTTGCTTCAGGTCATGTTGTAAGTCACCCAAAGTCGTGCTGAAGTCGCCTTGAAGTCACTTTCAAATCGACTAGCAAAGTCGCCTCTGAAGTCGGATTGCCTAGGTGTGAACCGGCCCTAAGGCTCGGTTCACACCTAGGCGATCCGACTTTGGGGGCAACTTTGCTAGGCGATTTGAAGGCGACTTCAGCACAACTTCGAGTGACTTACAACGTGACTCCATGCCAGACGACTTTGCCTGTGGCCAAACAGAGAAGGGAGGGAGAGGGTTGCCTTAGAAAAATATTTTCTTTTAAACTGTAAATTCGCTTCAATATAGATGGGATCCGACTTGGAGGCGACTTCCATTGAATTCTATGGGCACAAGTCGGATAGAAGTCGCCTTGAAGTAGTACAGGAACCTTTTCTAAAGTCGCCTTGAAATCGGAGCGACTTCAGTAGTGTATATTTAGACGGCTCCCATTCATTTCAATGGGATTTCGGATATCAAGCGACTTGAGGCGACTTGGGGAGACACAAATCGGATCGCACCTATCAGTGCCAATCAGTGCCACCTATCTGTGCCCAGTGCCACCTATAAGTGCCCATCAGTGCCCAGTGCCACCTGTGAGTGCCCATCAGTGCCACCTATGAGTTCCCATCAGTGTCGCTTATCAGTGCCCATCAGTGCTGCATATCCGTGCCACATATCAGTGCCCGTCGGTGCTGCGTATCAGTGCCCCCTATCATTGCCCATCAGTGCTGCATATAAGTGCCTCATCATCAGTGCCCGTCAGTGCCACCTCATCAGTGCCGCCTCATCAGCGCAAATCAGTACTGCTTCATCAGTGCCCGTCAGTGCAACCACATCAGTGCCCATCAGTGATGGAGAAAATGTATTTATTTACAAAGTAAATAAAAGTGCCATAAAAATATCCCATAGTCTGTAGACGTTATAACTTTTGTGCAAAGCAATCAATATACGCTTATTGGGATTTTTTTTTTACCAAAAATATGTAGCAGAATACACATTGGCCTAAATTGATGAAGAAATTACATTTTTTACAATTTTTTATTGGAAATTTTTCATAGCAGAAAGTAAAAAATATTGTGTTTTTTTTTTCAAAATTGTCGCTCTTTTGTTTGTTTGTAGCGCAAAAAAATAAAAACGCAGAGGTAATAAAATACCACCAAAAGAAAGCTCTATTTCTGGGAACAAAATGATAAAAATTTTGTTTGGGTACAACATCGCACGACCACGCAATTCTCATTCAAAATGTGACAGCGCTGAAACCTGAAATGTGCTCTGGGTGGCAAGGGGGGTGAGTGCTCGGTATTGAAGGGGTTAAAGCGGAACTTCACCCTTTGGGTGGAGTTCCGCTTTAACTATAGGGAAGTGCACTTTGCTGAGGGCCTGTTACCTTCAGTCTATATAAGGTGCGTATACCATCGGGTTGTTTAGAGCCTTTAGGCCCCTTTCACATGGGCGGCTGTTCTGCCGTTGCTAAATACAAGCCAGATACCAGACTCCAAAGTACAACGATTACTTGCATTTGTACATTTCGATTAACCACTAGCTGCAGTGAAACATTCTTGACATTTCTGAAGTGCTCCCTATTGATTTTCTATGCTTGTTGCCGTTGCTATCCATCGGTGACACAGTGCACTGCTTTTACCTGCAGATAGCTGCAGATAGCCACAGATAGCTGCAGATAGCTACATTACATCATTCCTGGACGCATTCAAATCCATTTTTTCTAATTGTTCGTAATCGTCTGTAACAAAACCGTTGCTAAATGCAGAGTGTGAATGGGGCCATAGGAAAGCATTGTGACAGTATAGATGCGGTAGATAACTTCATCTATCCGCAGCTAAAAGCTGGATTCTATCCGTCCTTGTGAAAGGGGCCTAACATGTTATCTTTAAACTTACTCCCTATGAAGTTTTTTGATGCCATTGTGTTGTTGTATGTATTAAGTTTTTTCCACTTTTTGTTTTCTGTGTATTGTTCAGTTGTGGGCCCTGTGTAATGTCCACTGTTTGTTACTCTTTTACTTTTTCAATTTGCAAAATATCCATTGATTGTTGCAATGTGCACTTTTAGAGCCTCCTAGCATCAGTGGTGGTGTAGCTCCTAGCTAAGCACTATGTGAATTCTGTGTGCCTTGAAACTTGATGAGTCACGCAATTCATCTAAAACGTTCCATCTTTACAACAAATAAATGACCTGCGGCCATGAAATGTACTGGACGGCTCCGAGAACTATTTATCAAAGTCCAAGCAGATTTGAAGGCGCATAATAAATCAGAGCATCTGTAAAGATGAAAGCTTTCCTGGACTGGTTGGATTTTGTTTTGAGTCTTCGACGAGGTCACAGACAGTTTGCCAAATGTTATTTGCTGTGCTGACGTGGCGGCAGTAATGAGTTTCGCTGCGGATGCTGCATGTACTACAACAAGCTTGTTATATTATATAAACAATTTAATTCAAAAAAGCGCCGCGTGAACGAACGGTGACAGCAATCAAAGTGGAAAAATAAAAATTGAAACTGATCCGACTGCAGTGATACCTCTTTGATAAAGCAGTGGCGGCACGAAATGCATCAGTATCATCGGTGTGAATGTGATGGGAGCCGACAGAGACAATAAACAGAGACAGAGCAATAACAAACATGGAATACGACGAGTACCGACCTGTAATACCCCTTCATTTTTTGTTCTCTGTGCTGTGATAGTTTGTTTGACAATTACTCCGTCATGCAACACTGTACCCAAATGAATAATATTAATAAAGATGAAATGTCTTTGTGACTTCAAATAACAAGAAGACCTGTGATGCCACAACTCCAGTGCTGCACTCCAAGCATTAGTGTACCATAGTGCTCCACCTATGTGTGAGGATGTACTCTCATTTTAGATCATAGACCTATAGACTTACATTATATTGTCAAAAGTATTGGGACACCTGCCTTTACACGCACATTAACTTTAATGTCATCCCAGTCTTAGTCCGTAGGGTTCAATATTGAGTTGGCCCACCCTTTGCAGCTATAACAGCTTCAACTCTTCTGGGAAGGCTGTCCACAAGGTTTAGAAGTGTCTATGGCAGTGTTTCTCAACTCCAGTTCTCAGGGCGCCCCAACAGGTCATGCTTTCAGGATTTCCCTCAGATGAAACAGCTGTGGTAATTACTAAGGCAGCGAAACTGATCAAATCACCTGTGCAAAATAATAGTAAGCCTGAAAACATGACCTGTTGGGGGTACTTGAGGACAGGGTTGAGAACCACTGGTCTATAGGAATGTTTGACCATTCCTCCAGAAGCACATTTGTGAGGTCAGTCACTGATGTTGGATGAGAAGGCCTGGCTCACAGTCTCCACTCTAATTCATCCCAAAGGTGTTCTATCGGGTTGAGGTGTAGGCCAGCCAAGTTCTTCCACTCCAAACTCGCTCATCCATGTCTTTATGGGCCCCGCTTTGTGCACTGGTCCAAATCATTTGGTGGAGGGGGGGATTATGGTGTGGGGTTGTTTTTCAGGGGTTGGGCTTGGCCCCTTAGTTCCAGTGAAGGGAACTCTTAAGGCGTCAGCATACCAAGACATTTTGGACAATTCCATGCTCCCAACTTTGTGGGAACAGTTTGGGGATGGCCCCTTCCTGTTCCAACATGACTGTGCACCACTGCACAAAGCAAGGTCCATAAAGACAAGGATGAGTGAGTTTGGGGTGGAGGAACATGACTGGCCTGCACAGAGTCCTGACCTCAACCCAATAGAACACCTTTGGGATGAATTAGAGCGGAGACTGCGAGCCAGGTTTTCTCATCCAACATCAGTGCCTGACCTCACAAATGCGCTTCTGGAAGAATGGTCAAACATTCCCATAGACACTCCTAAACATTGTGGACAGCCTTCCCAGGAGAGTTGAAGCTGTTATAGCTGCAAAGGGTGGGCCAACTCAATATTGAACCCTACGGACTAAGACTGAGATACCATTAAAGTTTATGTGCATGTAAAGGCAGGCGTCCCAATACTTTAGCCAATATAGTGTATATATGTCAAAAATCACCTTCCCCTGGCATCAAGGGTTACTCCAGGGGCCCAGGATATCTTCTATACTTCACTTATCAACTCCTTCAGTAAGCAGTTATATGCCCCTTTATGGGACCGAGCTGTTCCTTGATCGCTTTTTTTGTTCAAAATAAATAAGGCCCTTGTCGTGTAACCCCCAATATATCCAATTTATGGAATTAAAATGCACTCACTTATTAAAAGGAACAAAAATGCATATATAGGAAGCCCATGGATACCGCATATCGTGTCTGCAATTTTTTGCTCATTTATTTTTTATTTTAACCAGAGATTTCTAATAAAGAATTGCATTTTTTATAGATTGTTGTGATTGAGGTTGTGGTCACTGGGCAAGCCTTTCATATTGATTGTATAGTTTCTAGTGTAGCCATGCCCCCATAAGAGTTGCTGGAAGTTGTGGTTCCACCTTTCACACTGCCCTAAATCACATTTTTCCACACATCTGGAGTCACAGAACAGGCAGGTACTTTGTTTTTGCTGTTTATTAGGTGAATAAACTTGGATGAGGAAAGGGGTAATTATGGGATGCCCAAGGATTAATAGTTCTTTCACGCAGCCTACTATATACACTCCTGTATATACATTTCTTCACTTCCTCCAGCTTCTCAGTCAACTCCTTGTTCCTCTCTCCTGCACAACACTTGCTCCGGCCTAGCTAGCACATGGTGAGGCCTGCTTTCAGTTAATGAAGCCTCAGGACCACCCTTTGCAAGCAGGGACCGCAGGCCATAGTGTAGGAAAAGTTAGTAGTGGTGCTAGCTAGCCTTGATGGACTAATGCTCCCAGCCCATATTTTTCCAGGCCTTGCCAGCCCTCCTGGCTGCAACGGCCCTCTCCACTGCCACAGGGACACCACAGTCCTAAATGACTCTTGCACCCTTCTCAGACTGTCTCTCACCCCAATCTGCTCCAGCGTGCCTCTTCTAGCTTCCCAGGGTGTGTATCACTCACCGACTCCTGACACTTGTAGTTCCTCTCCTGGAGATCTCTCTGGCAGTACTCTCTCCCGCTGTCCTTCTTCTGCTCTCTCACTTGTGCCTCTCCTCCAGGATCTCACCCAAGCCCCAGGCCAGGCCATGGACTATTTTTTTATTGTTTTTGCTAGTAATGGTGGCGATCATCGATTTTTAGTGGGACTGTGACATTGCGGCTGACAAATCTGACACTAAAGGGGTTGATTTACTAAAGCTGGAGAGTGCAAAATCTGGGATAGCTCTGCATAGAAACCAATCAGCTTTCAGGTTTTATTGTCAAACCTTAATTGAACAAGCTGAATTTAGAAGCTGATTGGCTACCGTGCACCAAATTTTGCACTCTCCAGCTTTAGTAAATCAACCCCTAAGTGACACTTTTTGGGGACCAGTGACACCAATACAGTGATCAGTACTAAAAATGCACTGTCGCCGTACTAATAACACTGACAGGGAAGGGGTTAACATCATGGGCAATCAAAGGGTTAAATGTGCTCCTAGGGAGTGCTTTATAACTGTGGTGGGAATGCTGACACTGGAAGAAATCAGAGATCTGTGTTTCTGCTTGGCAGAAACAAAAGATCTCCATTTTCCTCCCTCACAGAATGGTGGTCTGCCTTGTTTACATAGACAGACCACCATTCAGTCTCTCCTCTGAACAATTGCGAGTGGCCGGCAGGCATTGTGGCCGCCGGACATGCTGAGTTTCCAATTATAGCAGGAGCACGGCTTCGGCAGCACGCGTGCCCCAGAGCCGACAACAGCGATGACGTACTGGTACGTGATTATGCACTTAAGGGCCGCCCTGCCACAGTATATGTACGTGGGGCGGTCCTAAAGTAGTTAAGGTACCATGTTCCACATACAGTATCTCACAAAAGTGAGTACACCCCTCACATTTTTGTAATTGTTTTATTATATCTTTTCATGTGACAACACTGAAGAAATGACACTTTGCTACAATGTAAAGTAGTGAGTGTACAGCTTGTATAACAGTGTAAATTTGCTGTCCCCTCAAAATAACTCAACACATAGCCATTAATGTCTAAACAGCTGACAACAAAAGTGAGTACACCCCTAAGTGAAAATGTCCAAATTGGGTCCAATTAGCCATTTTCTCTCCCCGGTGTCATGTGACGTGTTACAAGGTCTCAGGTGTGAATGGGGAGCAGGTGTGTTAAGTTTGGTGTTATTGCTCTCACTCTCTCACACTGGTCACTGGAAGTTCAACATGGAACCTCATGGCAAAGAACTCTCTGAGGATCTGAAAAAAAAAGAATTGTTGCTCTACATAAAGTTGGCCTAGGCTATAAGAAGATTGCCAAGACCCTGAAACTGAGCTGCAGCACGGTGGCCAAGACCATACAGCGGTTTAACAGGACAGGTTCCACTCAGAACAGGCCTCTCCATGGTCGACCAAAGAAGGTGAGTGCACGTGCTCAGCGTCATATCCAGAGGTTGTCTTTGGGAAATAGACATATGAGTGCTGCCAGCATTGCTGCAGAGGTTGAAGGGGTGGGGGGTCAGCCTGTCAGTGCTCAGACCATACACCGCACACTGCATCAAATTGGTCTGCATGGCTGTCATCCCAGAAGGAAGCCTCTTCTAAAGATGATGCAAAAGAAAGCCCACAAACAATTTGCTGAAGACAAGCAGACTAAGGACATGGATTACTGGAACCATGTCCTGTGGTCTGATGAGACCAAGATAAACTTATTTGGTTCAGATGATGTCAAGCGAGTGTGGCGGCAACCAGGTGAGGATTACAAAGACAAGTGTGTCCTGCCTACAGTCAAGCATGGTGGTGGGAGTGCCATGGTCTGGGGCTGCATGAGTGCTGCCGGCACTGGGGAGCTACCGTTCATTGAGGGAACCATGGCTTCATGCGGCTGAAACAGGCTTTTCCCACACACTTTGAAGATGATTTTAGAACACTAATATGGCTTCATGCGGCTGAAACAGGCTTTTCCCACACACTGTGAAGATGATTTTAGAACACTAATATGGCTTCATGCGGCTGAAACAGGTTTTCCCCACACACTTTGAGGATGATTTTAGAACACTAATATGGCTTCATGCGGCTGAAACAGGCTTTTCCCACACACTGTGAAGATGATTTTAGAACACGAATATGGCTTCATGCGGCTGAAACAGGCTTTTCCCACACACTGTGAAGATGATTTTAGAACACTAATATGGCTTCATGCGGCTGAAACAGGTTTTTCCCACACACTTTGAGGATGATTTTAGAACACTAATATGGCTTCATGCGGCTGAAACAGGCTTTTCCCACACACTTTGAAGATGATTTTAGAACACTAATATGGCTCTATGCCCCTGCAATAGGCTTTTCCCACACACTTTGAAGATGATTTTAGAACAATAATCGTTCCCTTAAAGCAACAGCTGGAACCTTTCTCTGTACAACTTGGAGATGATTTTAGAACACTAATCTTTCCCTTAAAGCAACAGCTGGAACCTTTCCCTGTACAACTTGATGATGATTTTAGAAGAATAATCTTTCCCTTAAAGCAACAGACTCTACCTAGTCCAGTCAGATTGTACTGTGCAGCAGGATGAGGTGTGCAATCTGTCCCTCAAAGCACCAGTACTAGTATCTCTCCCAAGTCCACAATTAGATCGTTCAGTAATGCAGGATGAGATGTTCTGCAATCTGTCCCTCACAGAGCCAGCAGCATCCTCTCCCTAAACTATCCTGAGAGCATATGACATGCAGCACGGTGACTCCAGCCCCATATAGAGGCTGGGTCACATGGTACACTGGCCAATCACAACCATGCCATTAGTAGGCATGGCTGTGATGGCTTCTAGGGAAAACCAGTGAAACACTTGTTGATTGGCTGCCCTTGGCAGCTTTTCAACACGTGTAATAAAATACCAGAACCCCGGACCCGAACCCAGACTTTTTTTGAAAGGTCCGGGTCCCGGACACCCAAAAGTTTGGTACGGACCCGAACTTTACAGTTCGGGTTCGCTCAACTCTACTGTCCATGCCATGCTCGGCAAGTTGCTGCATGATGTGTGGCTAGGCCAATATAACGGAGCGATGGCTAGTGAGTCTTTAAATTCTGAAACCTTGGTTTGAATAAGCATTCATTCTTACCTCTTTCTATACCCTCCATATACCTTCAGGTCTGCTATTGTTTCCGGTGTCTTGAACTTCTCGGCTTGCGAGACCACTCCATGGTTCCCTGCAGTTGATTTTTGACTTCTACAGGGCTATAAGAGCGACTGAAGATCACTATGCAATTACCTTAGTAGATTTTGATGTTATGTCTCCTGGCCATTGGTTGCTCCATATGCTGTTTAGATACCAGGTAGGTGGGTATGTATTTAGGTTCCCTTTTTGGACCTGCATGTTTTATCCCCATCCTCTTATGAGTGTCTAATGTTATTCATTAATTTATCCAATTATAGACCTCCCTATCCTTCCTTGAATGATCAGGCCTTTTGGGATCCCCTCCGGTGTGTCTCCTTGGGCTGCTTGGTGATTGGGGGGTTTCCTCTAGGACTCTTGCCGGCTTTCTGTGATTACTCACTGGCATTGTAAGTCACTATCCAGGTCATAACATTTTTCTACAGACTGATTGTTAAAATTGCTAAATGAAGTATTATGAATTTGTACACATGTTATATAGCTCTAACTGTCATTATATTTCTTCAATATTGGAAAAACGCCGTTGTATGATAGCTGTAAATCCATGATGGAGACTGGTTTGAGTCGAAACGTTGGAAGTAACTCATACAACTCATTGTCATTTGATGTGTCATTTTTATGTATATGTTTTATATGGAAATGTATCCATCTTTCTATAAGATTTTATATGTTATGATTACAATAAAATATTATACTTATATTACTTATATACTTATATATATAATTATATTGTTGCCTACACAGTCCCGTCAAAACTCTGTCCTGCTTCATAATATTTTTCCCCATTGGAGCAAATTTGACCATACTTTTTTTTTTTGCTTTCCTCTGGAACGCTGTGGCTATAGGATTCTGTATATGGAAGTTTTACCATTTATTTCTTTTTTTTTCTATGAGTTGAACTCAAAGAACTTGTATCTTTTTTCAACCTGGCTAACTATGTTACTCTGATACATATTCCCTATTTCACATAGAACTCCTCACACCGCAGTTCCCCTCTCTTGCCTTGATCCATACAAGCACAGCAGCTACACACAAATATATAATGCAGCCAAGGTCCTGGTGGGAGCTGATCCCGGCATTCATTTGCTGCAAGGTTATCGCCCTCACCACCAAGCGCCCCAGGTACGCCGTATTCATCAAAAACTATTCTGGATTCCTCTTGCTTTATTTATTTTTAAAACTCTCTGTGGAGCTTGTCTTCATTCCAACAGTCATTGGGAAAGCCACAGACGACCTCCCCATGGGAAAAGCATCAATCACTGTTATGGAGAGCTAAAGAATTCCTGATAAAAAGAAATCTCCGAGTGCAAATCACTGCACTCTGTTTCTTTGCTTTGTAAGAAATATTGATTGATTTTCTAGCTATGTAGGCAAGAAACAGTGAATGGTTAAAAGTGCCCAGCATTCCCTATGCAGCGTAACCTCTTTAGGACTACAAAACGTCCTTGCAACAAAGTATTGCACTGGGGGCAATTATGTATATAGAAATGACTACAACAATCTGCAGATGGAAAAAATACCATCCTGATATGAAGGTAGACGTGCTTTTCATCTTTAATTATTAAAAACATGATTGATATATATATATATATATATATATATGTGTGTGTGTGTGTACTTATATATCTATGATAGATAGATAGATAAACAGATAGATAAAATATATATATATATATATATATACAGTATCTCAAAAAAAGTGAGTACACCCCTCACATTTTTGTAAATATTTTATTCTATCTTTTCATGTGACAACGCTGAAGAAATGACACTTTGCTACAATGTAAAGTAGTGAGTGTACAGCTTGTATAACAGTGTAAATTTGCTGTCCCCTCAAAATAACTCAACACACAGCCATTAATGTCTAAACTGCTGGCAACAAAAGTGAGTACACCCCTAAGTAAAAATGTCCAAATTGGGCCCAAAGTGTCAATATTTTGTGTGGCCACCATTATTTTCCAACACTGCCTTAACCCTCTTGGGCATGGAGTTCACCAGAGCTTCACAGGCTGCCACTGGAGTCCTCTTCCACTCCTCCATGACGACATCACGGAGCTGGTGGATGTTAGAGACCTTACGCTCCTCCACCTTCCGTTTGAGGATGCCCCACAGATGCTCAATAGGGTTTAGGTCTGGAGACATGCTTGGCCAGTCCATCACCTTTACCTTCAGCTTCTTTAGCAAAGCAGTGGTCGTCTTGGAGGTGTGTTTGGGGTCGTTATCATATTGTAATACTACCCTGCGGCCCAGTCTCCGAAGAGAGGGGCTCATGCTCTGCTTCAGTATGTCACAGTTCATGTTGACATTCATGGTTCCCTAAATGAACTGTAGCTCTCCAGTGCCAGCAGCACTCATACAGCCCCAGACAATGACACCCCCACCACCATGCTAGACTGTAGGCAAGACACATTTGTCTTTGTACTCCTCACCTGGTTGCCGCCACACACACTTAACACCATCTGAACCAAATAAGTTTATCTTGGTCTCATCAGAGCACAGGACGTGGTTCCAGTAATCCATGTCCTTAGTCTGCTTGTCTTCAGCAAACTGTTTGCGGGCTTTCTTGTGCATCATCTTTAGAAGAGGCTTCCTTCTGGGATGACAGCCATGCAGGCCAATTTGATGCAGTGTGCAGCGTATGGTCTGAGCAACTCTGCTACTAAGGTGAGATTGTGGAAGACCGTTTCATGTCACAGGTCATACACTATGGCAAGACTAACAAGAAGTCACAAGGTAGTTATACTGCAAGGTCTCTCCCAGGCAAAGAATTCAAAGCAGACTGGGGTTCCAAGATGTGCTGTTTAAGCTCGTTTGAAAAAACACAAAGAAACAGGCATTGTTGAGGACTGTAAAGGCAATGGTTGGCAAAGGTTGGCAAACGAATCTTAAAGTACATTTAACCCAGACTATGAAAGACTCTCATTACATGTTATATAATGGAGTGTTTCACTAAGTATTCATTTTGTGTAGAGTGAAATATACCTGGTTGATCCTGCCTTCAGCTCTCCCACCCCTCTTCACTGTGTCCCCACTGCAGGTTGAGATTGTGTACACCAGCTGGTGTCCTCTACGGAACATGCTCCACTTTCAGTTCTCATCTAAGCTCCTCATTTCCTTTTTTCTTATTGGTGCAGCCCACGTGAATATAGAGTCACACGTGTGGTGTATAGACAGTGGTAAATGATACTCCCCTCCCTCCTCCTCCATGTCCTCCCATTGCTAAACACTATAGGGGAGGGATATAGTATGCTGATTGATTATAATTCACAAAAAATACCCATTTGATGTTCAATAAAGATTTCTTGGGAGCTGTAAAACAGTTATTCAATATTTATAATCTAATTTGAATTGCTCTTCTGGAACAGTTTTTTTTTAGTCATATGACTGGCATAGCACCAATCAGGGCTAACCAGACACAGATTCACACTATAGAGAACATACTATATATCAGAGTAATAGAAGCCCCTCCCAGGGATCTTTCCCTGCAGATGCCAAAGAACAGAAAAAGGTAATGTGACCACACAACAGCACTGCGGGAATATGGTACTTAGAGGTGAGAAAGAATGGCTGGATGGCCGCACTCCAATGCAATCTCTTTTATTGTTGATAAAAATAAGTCCATACAGCAATGAAGGCGAACAACAATGATTAACTGACGCGTTTCACACCAATGCCTGGTGCTTAATCATAGCTCCATGCCTGGAGCTATGATTAAGCACCAGGCATTGGTGTGAAATGCATCAGCTAATCATTGTTGTTCGCCTTCATTGCTGTATGGACTTATTTTTATCAACAATAAAAGAGATTTCATTGGAGTGTGGCCATCCAGCCATTCTTTCTCATCTCATGTTCCTGTTTGCAGCAGAGTCTGCACCCATCCATGTCTAGAGGCAGCGAAGCAGCAGGGCAGGTGATGTAGTCCTTGAGCAGTGCTACACATGCTTATATGTTTGGATTGGTATTTAGAGGGTAAGGATGGGTGTACGGCCTGCAATGCACTGAGTGCTGCACAGTGCATTCTGTGCCCTGATTGGGCAGAGATTTGCCCAAACAGGGCATAGTGTAAGCTGGTTGTTAAGGAACGGGGCCAAGAAGCCAGCCACCGTGTCCTTAACAAACGATGAGTCATCAACTGTCATTGGGTTTCCTCACTGACAGCTTAATTAAAAAAAAAAAAGTGCCGGTAAAAAAAAAAAGAAAGGAAAAAAACGGCATTATATGCAGGTGATTGGCCATAAAAGGGGTATGGGGGTCTGGGTACTGCCCTGGGGGACATGTATCAATAAAAATAATTTTTAAAAAACTCATTTTTTCAAGAGCAGTGATTTAACCACTTGCCGACCGCCGATCGGCATCTGACGGCGGCAAAGTGGCTCGTTCCCGCAAAACGCCGTCATACGACGGCGGCTGCGGGAACGAGTTTAGTGAGCACGCACGCGCCACCGGAGGCGCGCCCGCGCGCTCACTGTGTTCGGGGAGGGCCAGGGAGCGGGTGCGGCGGCTTCGATTGCCGCTGGCTACCCGCGATGGCCCCCCCGGAGCGAAGGAGTATGTAAACACGGACCTCCGCTCTGTGTGAGGGGGAAGGGCTGTGATCACAGCCTTCCTGTACGTGAAGGCTGTGACCACTTCCCTTCCCCAGATAGTGCAGTCCCCATAAAGTTAGAACACACCCAGGGAACATAGTTAACCCTTAGAGCGCCCCCTGCAGGTTAACCCCTTCACTGCCAATGGCATTTACACAGTAATCAGTGCATTTTTATAGCACTGATCGCTGTATAAATGCCAATGGTCCCAAAAAAGTGTCAAAATGGTCCGACATGTCCGCTGAAATATCGCAGTACCGCAAAAAATAGCAGATTGCCGCCATTATTAGTAAAAAATAGAAAAAAAATGAAAACCCCAAAAATGAATTCTCATCATCCGTAAACGCGACCACTTTTGCGCAAACCAATCAATAAACGCCGATTGCAATTTTTTTTTATCGCAAATATGAGGAAGAATATAAATCGGCCAAAAACAGTGAAAAAAAATGTTTTTTTATATTTTTTTTTGGATTTGTATTTTAGGAAAAAGTAAGAAATTTGGGTTTTTTTGCAAAATTGTTGCTCTTCTTTTGTTTATAGCGGTGATCAGAAATGACGCAGCGGTGATCAAATACCACCAAAAGAAAGCTCTATTTGTGGGAAAAAAGGACGCAAATTTAGTTTGGGTACAACGTCGCACGACCGCGCAATTGTCAGTTAAAGCAACGCAGCGCCGAATCGCAAAAAGGGCTCCGGTCCTAAAGCTGGAAATCCTTCCGGGGCTGAAGTGGTTAAATGATGCTTAACCACTTGACCACTGGGCACTTAAGCCCCCTTAACAACCAGACCAATTTTCAGCTTTCAGTGCTCTCACATTTTGAATGACAATTACTCAGTCATGCAACATTGTACCCATATGAAATTTGCGTCCTTTTTTTCACACAAAAAGAGCTTTCTTTTGGTGGTATTTAATCACCGCTGGGTTTTTTATTTTTTGAGCTATAATTAGAAAAAGACCGAAAATGTTGTAAAAAAAATGCATTTTTCTTTGTTCTGTTATAAAATTTTGCAAATTAGTATTTTTTTCTTCATAAATTTTGGCCACAATTTATACTGCTACATATATTTGGTAAAAAAAAAACTAATTAGTGTATATTATTTGGTCTGTGTGAAAGTTATAGAGTCTACAAGCTATGGTGCCAATCACTGAAAATTGATCACACCTGATGTACTGACGGCCTATCTCATTTCTTGAGACACTAACAAGCCAGGAAAGTACAAATACCCCCCAAATGACCCCTTTTTGGAAAGTAGACATTCCAAGGTATTTAGTAAGAGGCATGGTGAATTTTTTGAAGTTGTAGTTTTTTTCCACAATTCTTTGTAAAGTGAAGATTTTTTTTTCTTTTTTTTATATTAACAGGTTATTTTTCACACCCAGCATATGCATACCACAAATTACACCCCAAAATACATTCTACTACTCCTCCTGAGTATGGCGATACCACGTGTGTGACACTTTTACACAGCCTGGCCACATACAGAGGCCCAACATGCAGGCAGCGCAGTCAGGTGTTCTAGGAGCATAAATTACACATCTCATTTCTTGACTACCTCTTGCACTTTTGAAGGCCCTGGAGCACCAGGACAATGAAAACGCCCAAAAAATGCCCCCATTTTGGAAAGCAAACACCCCAACGTATATTCTAGGAGGCATAATGAGTCTTTTTTTTCCACAAGTTTTTGGAAATGTGGAAAGAAAATGAAAACGCATATTTTTACACAAAGTTTTCCATTTATACAATATTTCTAACACACAGCATGTACCTAGCAAAAATTACACCCCCAAAATATATTCTGCTACTGCTCCCGAGTATGGCGATAGCACACGTGTGACACTTTTACACAGGCTGGCCACATACAGAGGCCCAACATGCAGGGAGCACCGTCAGGTGTTCTGGGGCATACATTTCAAATCTAATTTGACTACCTTTTACACTTTTGTGAGGCACTGTGGTGGCACGGATGGGCACTGTAGTGGCACGGATGAGAACTAATGTGGTATGGATGAGCATGAATGAGGCACAAATGAGCCATGGATGGGGATGGATGAGCCGTGCATGGATGAGCACGGATGGGGATGACTGAGTATGGATGGGGATGGATGAGCACAGTAAGGATGACTGAGCACAGAAGAGGATGACTGAGCACGGATGGGGATGACTGAGCACGGATGAGGATGGATGAGCACGGATGGGGATGGATGAGCATGGATGGAGTGACTGAGCACGGATGGGTGGGTGAGCAGGGATGGATGGCTGGGTGAACATGGATAGACGGCTGGGTGAGCACAGCTTGGTGGGTGAGGATGGATGGGTGGATGAGCATGCATGGCTGGATGGGTGAGCATGGCTGGAAGAGGATGGCTGAGTATGGATGGATGGATGGGCGAGGATGGGTGGCTGGGTGGGTGAGCATGGATGGGTTGAAGATGGCTGGATGGGTGAGCATGGATGGATGGATGGTGGGGGTGAAGCCTGTCACATAGCAGCACTGTGGGCACTACACATCCTGCCCACAGCGCTGCAGCATCTGCTATCTCCCCCCTATCCTCTCACTCAGTGCGGAGAGGGGAGAGAAAAGCTGGCACTTCCACCGGCTTGTTTACATGTGATCGCTCTGTCATTTGACGGAGCGATCATGTGGTAAAAGGCCACTGTGAGTGCCCATTCACAGCGATCCGTGAAGCGCCGGGTCCCCTGTCATGGATGTTCCCGGGTGCACGCCCCAGGGGGCGCGTGGGAAGGCATTGATGGGAGGACGTCATTGTACGCCCTCCCAGAGTTAAGCAACCGCCCTGTAGCCATCATTTGACTATAGGGCAGTTGTTAACTGGTTAAAATGCAACAATAAAAAAAATACTTTAACCACTTCCTGACCGCTGTATACAGAATGACGGCTTGCTGAGTTATCCTGACTGGGCGTCATATGACGTCCTCAGGATAACAGTGTACCGCGCGCCCACAGGGGGGGCGCAGCGCGGCGATCGCGGGTGGCCCGTGTCACGTTTAGCACTTAATCGGCTGTGTCAAAACACAGCCGGTCACTTCAGAGGAATCAAGTGCAGAGGCGTGCATGAAGCGTGCCCCCGGAGGAGTGCACGTCGGCAATCTGGCGGAGCGGGTGTCCCTTGGACACAGCGCTTCCCCGATCAAGGTAAACGGCCAATGAAATTGGCCGTTTACCACATGACCGGCTGTGTCCAATCACAGCCGGTGACAAATGTAAACACAGACCTGTCAGTTGCTATCTTATCACTGCTTCTCCTCACACTGATCATGTGAGGAGAGGAGATCAGTGAGTAACAGTCAGTGTCTTGTCAGTTTACTGTCAGTGTACACCAACACAGCACACAGCCCCCCCCCCCCCAATAAAGAGAACCTGTCATCGGTGCTGTCACACAGCCCGTCAGGAACTGTCACAGCCCCTCAGGATCTGTCACAGCTCGTAAGGATCTGTCACAGCCCGTCAGGATCTTTTACAGCCCGTCAGGATCTGTTACAGCCCATCAGGATCTGTTACAGCCATCAGGATCTGTTACAGCCCGCCAGGATCTGTTACAGCCCATCAGGATCTGTTACAGCCCGCCAGGATCTGTTACAGCCCGTCAGGATCTGTTACAGCCATCAGGATCTGTTACAGCCCACCAGGATCTGTTACAGCCCGCCAGGATCTGTTACAGCCCGTCAGGATCTGTTACAGCCCATCAGGATCTGTTACAGCCCATCAGGATCTGTTACAGCCATCAGGATCTGTTACAGCCCACCAGGATCTGTTACAGCCCATCAGGATCTGTTACAGCCCGCCAGGATCTGTTACAGCCCGTCAGGATCTGTTACAGCCATCAGGATCTGTTACAGCCCATCAGGATCTGTTACAGCCGTCTGGATCTGTTACAGCCCCTCTGTCACAGCCCATCTGTCACAGCCCGTTAGCCGTCAGCATCTGTCACAGCCCGTCAGCATCTGTCTCAGCCCATCAGTAACAGCCCATCAGCATCTGTCACAGACCTTCAATGACAGCCCGGTCACAGGCCCAATAACAGTACTCTCATAAATAACATCGCACAGGCCCGCCATCATGTCTGAGAGAGTGTACACACCCGAGGAGGCATATGAGATCCTCGCTATGTTGGATGATGAGAGCAGTGGGGAGCTCCTATCATTCGATTCTGGTTCGGAATACGATCCAGTGGAGTATAGCAGATCAGAGACAGAATCAGAGGAGGAAACCGCATCCCCTTCAAAAAGAATTAGAAGACCAGGCCCAATATCTGAAGACCTGCCTTCCACCAGCAGCGCCAGACCCCAGGAATTGGAGCCCAGTACTACTTCCACCAGCAGCACCAGACCCCAGGAAGTGGAGCCTGGAACTAGCAATGGAACTGGACGCCGTGCCCAAAGAATCCTGTCCTACCTTCCTGAAGCCCTGGCAAACCTCATGGTTGCCTGCCAACTCGGGGTCCGCTAGAATCCCCCCTTCACAGCGCAGCCAGGTGTGCAGCCTGACACCACAAATTATACCCAATATGAATATTTTTCTTTATTTTTCCCTGAGGATTTGCTGCAGAGCATTGTGGACCAGACAAACTTGTATGCAGAACAATTCATTGCAGCCAACCCCAATTCCTCCTATGCCCGTTTATTTCATGGGCGTCATCTCACGATGGACGAATTCAAAATATTTTTTGGGCCTTGCTATTAATACAGGGCTTACAAAGATAAAAAAACGAACATCATTCTTATTAGTCCACCAACCCCATCCACCATATGCCAATATTCTCAGCAGTTATGTCCAGGACACGCTATGATACAATAATGCGTTTCCTGCATTTCAATGACAATGCGCAGTGCCCTCCCCGAAGTCACCCCAACCACGACAAACTACAAAATACGGCCCCTAATCAATTCATTCATCAAGTCTTAATCCCTGATAAAAATATATGTGTGGACGAGTCCCTCGTACATTTTACTGGCTGGCTGCAGTTCAAGCAGTACTTACCAAACAAGAGAGCCAGGTATGGGATAAAAATGTACAAATTGTAAGAACTTATATCTCCTAGCACTTTGTGCACATCATCCTGAATCTAATACCTTTCAGCCATTCAGGCACAGACACGTCTCCCTCCTTCCTTATTTCTTGCCCTGCCCATGGAGGGAGAGAACCCCGACCCTAAACAGGGGTAGAAGTTGGGGACTCACTCTCCCATGACTAAAACAGGAGATTTGCTAAGGTGCGTTTTTAGCGACCTGTTGATTAAGCCTCTTGGCTCTCCCTGGGCTGTCGTGGAGACGGGAGGGGCGGCTAATACCCATCTCTATTCCTAGGCATTTTCTCCTTCTTTTCCTCCCCCTTATCCCCCCCTCATAGCCTGACTTCACCCTGTTACTTCCTCCATCCCCCCCTCGCTGCCCTTCCATACCCCACCCTGACCAGTTTAATGAATTGCACCTATCTACCTACACTCTGGGCTGCCGAACGCGTGACCAGTATAATGCTTTCTATTCACGTAATAGGGAGAATGGCTATAGAGACCACATGCATATCTAAACCTTATATTAATATATTTCAACTGGAAACCAAGTCGTAGAAGGAACCTTAACATCCCTACGGCGCTTGGACCACAGTTCAATCTACGCCCTTATCTGATGTTCTACGGATGTGAGCCCAGGTGACCGCGAACCATCTGGATTTGGAGGTACTTGTTTATTTGTTGCACTTTTTATTTACCTGCAGTTATACCTCTATTTGTTACTATGTCTATGATACAGGATCATATTTGGTTATAT
>BLSH010309848.1:302642-314075 GCA_018402905.1 Glandirana rugosa
ATATGTTTGATTGTGACACGGGCAGATGTTCTGTCATATAGGTAAGGATTACAGGACATATAGTAGTACCTACAACGTTTACTGGTGCGAATCAACCTCTAACGTTAGTACCCAGGGAATTGAAGAGTTTGGATGTTCCTCACGGAGAAACAACTATCTCTAATGAAAGAAAATCCTCACATCTTAACTGAACGCTTACGGTGAGGAGCTCATCTCCTCCCTCTCCCCTGTCGGTAAATCTACGTTACGTAAATATAAGGTTCTTGTCGTCAGTACTTTCTCCCTTTCAAGTTAATTTGATAAATTATCCTTCAACGTGTATATTGGGGTTCTTGGATGAAGAAGTCTTTCCACCTACTGTTAGAGTCCCTCTTTCATGACTGCTGTTCTTGGAATATAAATGCATTGCATCTAAATGGCTGTCCCCTCTCCCTCCTCTACTCGAGGAGTGGCATTCGCAAGTCAATTCTACACTCCTAAAAGAAAGTAATCTCTATCAACAAAGAGGCACTCCTTGTAGGTTTGAGAAGTTAAGGGACCCATGATTGCAATCTCCAACTAAGCGTGGTCATTTGCAACATCCATGATGATATACAGGACATTAGGAATGGATATACTGTCTTGTAGACGGGCACAGTGTTAGTTTGTATAGGAACAGTGGCATTATTTTAGATGTGGCACTACACATGTAATTTAAATATTTAATACAATGTTTTCTGGTTTATTTTATCTAAATTTTTGCAAGATGCACACTACATAGTTCAGGGATAATCAGCATGGTGCAATAGACATGTTTTGTTTATGCAGAGACTGTTTTTTGACTTCCTCACCATATGTTTTAAAGAGCGTTGTATGCCAGCATTGTTCAGGAACGTGATGCTGCTGTCCATTGAACTGTACTTTCTCTTACCTTTTATGTTTGAGGTTTTTTATGTCTCTTGTTTTAATGTGTGTTTTGTAAAACCTACAAAACATTTAATAAAAAATTATTTGATCAAAAAAAGAACTAGACGAGCCTAGCTTAGGTGCAAACAGGAACTGACTTTATTGTAAATTCACATAGAATATATACCACGCAAAATCAGGTAAGAGCCTGGTCACATTATCCTAAACAAAGCAAACTGTAAACAGTAATCTAATTATCAGTACATCTAATAAATAGCTAACATAAGCATAAACAGTAATCTAATTAAACAGTAACCTAGACAAACCTAGGGGACTCAGGTCAGTGCCCACCCAGACAGTTTGGCACCAGTATTTAAGAAGACTCAGGGCTGTCCAAATCTCATTAACCAGCTTTCTTTTCAAATACATCTTCTCACTGAGTTTTAAGTTGGCAGACACCATCATGGCTTCCTTGACTGTTAAATGTGGTAATATAATTGTGCATTATATAACAGGACATCTTCCTGAATTATTGTAGCTCCCTCAAAAGCCAGGGCCCAAAGTCAGTAGGCAAGATGCTACCCTGCAGTCCCCTCCAAAAGTCCCTGTCCCGATTGGGTCTGTCACAAATTTCTTCAATAACTTCCTGGCCAAGTAAATGATGTCATAAATCCCAGGAGTATTCAGAAGGGGAGGAGGGGTTTTCTCAGCTAAGCACACCCTCTTGCTTGCATGCCTGTGCTAAGGGCAGATGTATTCCAAGAAGTAAATGCTACATGAATTATCTGCCATTACTCAAAATGGCCATTGCCAAAAAGGCTAGAGGGGTGTCTTTAAAAGTGATTTCTCAGCAAAATTATGCAAGGGGACATGGATGGATGGGTGAGTTTGCTTTGAATACTAAAAATTAACTCAATAGCGTTTTTGGTTTGTTGTGCTCAGAGGCAGTGTAGTTTCACTTTAATGATATATTAACGATTACACAGCTGCACATTTTTTTTTTCTTTCATATCTGCTGTCAGTTCACCTTTAATTTTGTTAATGTTAAAAAATGAAAAATGCAGCAAGAGGAGGGAGACTTTATGATGACAGACAGAGCTAAGAATGAGTCCTGTATTTAAGATGCCAGAGAGTGATTTAAAAACATGATGAAAAAAAATATGTCAATGTAGAATGTAAAAAGACAGACAAAAAGAGGGTTAACAACCCCTGCTGAAATGGCCATATAGCATGGCACAGAAACACAAAAACAATGTCTTAATTCCAATTAAGTTAATGAAGCAAACAGAAGATTGCTTTGTGTGCATGAATATGTTTCCCTGGTGGAAGAGCACGGATAATAAGGCAACTATTTGAAGTGCTATTGATTGGGATTCAGCTGGTTAAGCAGTCACAGACCACTTAGCTGGCCTAGTTTGCATAAATCAGGTTAGAGGGAAGAAAGGTTTATTTTTAATTTAAAGAGTGGGATGAACGGCTGCCAACTATGTGTGGTCTCCAGGGTGAGTGTATAACTCCAACTCCTAAACAGAGCTATGAGTAGGGAAGAACTCACCTTACAGAAGTCTACTTTGCTTTTCATCCCAACCACCAACCATTTTGCTAAACCTATGATATTCCATGTCTAGAGGGTCTCCATTCCATACACTTGAAAATGCTGATGTGACTTATACCTTCATGCAGAAACACATTTCAAATGCATAGGAAATTCTTTCCTAAAAGCCCAACTCTGGACTATTTTCTTTTTATGTTTCTTCAGATAGTATTAAAAAAAGAAGTTTGATCTGAAGCCCCCCCACCCAGTACCTCTTCTCCTCTATGAGATGTATCTTAATATACCAAAGTGTGCCACAATTAAGTAATCACTCATAACAGAAATCGATCACTTGTGTACTGTATATCACATAGCAAATTATAAAGAAAACCCAAATGTTAAGCAAATATATATGATCAAAGTCCACTCATTGTGAATCTCTTCCTGAAAAAGTCCAAAGGGTGTGCATCCCACTCCACAAGAGTCGCCACCATCAAGGAAACAGTGCGGTCATATTATGCATGATGCCACAATTACAACAGTATGCAGGCAGGATACCGTCTGTAATCAGTATGCCTCGGAAGACGTCAACTCTGACGAAACGCGCAGGACGAGCGACCCTGAGTGACATTATTACGCTACTGGATCTGTCCCCGGGACTGTGAATTGGCTAGCTTTTGATATTTCATACAGCACTGTGCCTTTTTTTTCTAAATGTGAGTATTATATGTATGCTATAATAAATTTGTATATGAATTTTTATACTATATGGAGCATTGGTCTCTTGATATTTTTGGAATTGCAGACTGGATGACTTTTTCTCTAGAGGTGTTCCTTGCCACATGTGTTCCTGAATATAGATACTGTCCTAATTGTGACATCATGCATAATATAACTTCTCATTAATTTGGGAGTCATATTTCTCTGGTAAGCCCCTGCTGTGTTTCTTTGGTGGTGGCGGCTCTTGTGGAATGGGATGCACATTATTTGGACTTTTGCATGAAGAGATTCATGGTGAATGGACTTATATCGTATATATCTGTTTCACAGTTGGGTTTCGTTATAATATGTGATATATATAAATTATATATTTCTGGTATTAGTGATTAATTAAGCGCTGTACATTTTGGTATATGAAGATTGATATCTCATAGCGTGCTCGTAGCTATATCTGTTCTTTATATAGGATCCACAAGCGCAATATCATTGTTTGATTTCTTGATTGTATCTTTACTAAATCCTGGAAGATTGAGGAAACACTGTGAGTGTACTGACGGAGAGAGTAATACCAACGTCTCAACTTTGCATCAATGACCACCACCCAGCCTGGAAAAGAGGCGAAGAGGGAGAGGACCCTGTGGTGTCACATGGCCACCCTAAAGACTTTTGGAAAAGGTAAGAAAATATACACATCGGAGGATGGCACACAGGGGGAGGGTTTGATGCAGGAGGCAGGAAGCCTGGGCTTTAAATGGTGCTTTCCAGCAATAAAGCTAAGCCCTGAATTTTTAAGAGGGTTCTAATTATAATTTGAAAACTTACATTTTTACATTTCAGCAATGAACTTCTCTTAAGCCTCGTACATACGGGACGACATTCGTATACAACGGGTCATACTAACGACCATTGTATGCGAAATCGCGTGATTACAACAGCCGACATACGACGGTCGTACAAGGGGAGTTGTATGAGCAGAGTAGAAAACTTGGTCGTACCAACAAGCGGTCATACGACCGTTGTATCGTGTGTACAGAGCAGTTGGTACAACAAGTTGTATTGTGCAAAACACGCATGCTCAGAAGTCAGGAACGGCCGGATGCTAATTACATGCACCTGAACGTTCTTTCTGTGATCGTACGATTGTGTAGGGCAGTCAGTATGCAATTTACATTATCCAACATACGATTTGAGTTGATCACAAGTACGATCATCGTCCCGTGTGTACGAGACTTTACTCAGTTCGTTCTGGTTAGATATACCATTAAAAGCGACTAAGAGATTATGGTCTGGTTTTCCTTATGCATTGAGTGTGACAACCCACCGAAAGTAAGATCTGCAATAAGATAGATATATTCCCCACATGCTTGAGGACAGGTTGCGTACCATTTCTATGGTTTGCTGCAACCTACCCAGATGTACTGTAAGTAATATCATTCCACTATTCCACTATTCATTGCTATTTGTAGTTAGAAACCAAGAAGCTACACAATATAGGGCTCTCTCGCCTCTCCTTGCTTGCTTTTTACAACAATACAGCAAGCAATAGGAATAGATGTTTACTGTCCAGTCCAAGGCTAGGGACAGGAAGGTTGCTAACATTAAAGCAGTATTAAACTCAAAAATGTAATATATTGCAGCTTACCAATCATTAGATGTGGTGGCTGCATTAGTTTTCTTAGGCTTTTTTCCCTCTGTTTCTACCTGCTGATCTAGCCAGTAACACACCTCCTGTATAAGAGTGCCCCCACTTTGGATGAAGGCACACAGAGGTTACCTTTGGGCAACAGCATTATCAGTCTGGGAGAGGGGATTGATATATGTATTAGCAGATTTAGATGGACTAACAATTTGAAGCCAAACTCCAGATCACACTTTATAAGCAGTTACAGCAACCGTTTTTTTTCTTTTTTTCATGGGATAAAGGCTTTACATAAATAAATCATTGTAAGCACCCCTGATCTGTAGTAAATGGTTTGTCTCCTCTGCATAACTGATATATTCTGCAGGAGAGCTTGTTCTTTGAAAAACAACAGATATACTGTCTGGATCACCAGATGAATATAGAAGAAAGAAAGCTTAAAAAAGAAAACGAATGCAGCCATCACATCTAAGGAATGGTAAGCTGCAATATAATAAATGTTTGCTTTTGGGTTTAATACTGCTTTATTTGCTTAATGGCAGTATAGAAGAGGGAGGTCACTGGCTTGGTTGCAACGTTTTGCTCAACGCTTTACAAAGTAAATTACAAATACTTTGACAGAAAAGAGTTAGATGTCTATCTAAAGTTTTTATTCCTCTTTGGTACACTAACATTTGGTGCAGGAAGGTAGAAATAATGCTAAAAAGAAACTTGGGTTTTCTTGGGTTGACCAAGGTGACCAGGAACCTGGAGGTCTTTCAGGAATAAGAATTGGTTCTTTTAGATCTAGTAGTCTCCTACAAATATATATTCAATGGCCAGTCCTAGATTGATAGGAAAGGCTTGACTCCTCTTTAGTGTGGGCACTCAAGTCACACCGCATCCTCCCTTTATATGGACAGCTAATGTGGCTGCTGTAACCTTGAGGAGAGCTAATGTTCAATATAGCAACTTTGTATAGCTTGATAGGCAGTGACTTACCTACTGTTCCTCACAATGGACAATTTCTATTTGCTGAAACCAATTTACTTAATGTAGCATGATTGTGTCAAACATACGATTGCAATAATTGGAGACTTAGTAAATCCTTATATATTGAGTATTTATGATTATAACTCTTTGCTATTAAGTGGTAATTTGGGGTCAGTGGCCTGTTAAATTTAAGCTTCAGCTTAACATAGTCAAATACAGTTTTTGCACTGATTTTGAAATAATGGGAACTGCCTTCCTAAAGAAGACAAAGATTCAAGGTCTAACAAACACGGCCAGGATGTAGCATGAGAATTTAACCTATGCGCTAACGGGAGTCATGTAGAATACTTTTAATTAAAACTGTTATTAAACATTCAGTATATGTTGTCGTGAAGAGACCTCAGAGTGGAACGTGCTGCATTGTAATAAGTTTGACAATTCCCTTCCGGATTGAGAAGGCTTAGACAGAATGGAGCCAACACTTATCCCAAAGCAGGATATGGCTTAAATAATTTGAGCTTAAATTAATGTTTTAAAAGTAAGCTGACTCTAATGAAGAAACAGGTGAGATTGCCATGAAGATAAGAAAGTTAAAAGGTTATTTCAACATCATTATGAACAAACTTTGTTGGGTTCAAGTATTTGTTGGCTGCTCATATAGATTTGGATTTCCAGTAGAGAGAGGTCCATGCTCTAGATACAGAAAGAATCAGCGCAAAAAGGGCCCGTAGGTAGTTCGATAGGCAAAGGGGCCCAATGTGGATGTTCAAGGGATAGGCATGAATCGTCTGGTTTGGTAAAACATCCAAATGCTTTATTTCACCAAGTAAAATGCATTTCGTGACTTGAAATTGCCACTTCCTCAGTTCAAGGTGATACAATTGGCTCCCAGCTACATGTGATCCACCCAGATGACATCACTGCCACACGCTCTACATTTACATTCCTCCTAGTGGGCGATAAACAATAGTGGATCTTGCTACCAGCTGATACTAGACACCAATTTTATCACCTTGAACTGAGGAAGTGGCAATTTAAAGCCCCGAAACGCATTTTATTTGGTAAAATAAAGCAAATGGATGTTTTACTAAAGCAGACGACGGGTGCCTATCCTTTGAACAACCATATTGGGCACCTCTGCCAATCAGACTGCCTACGGGACCTTTTTGCGCTGACTCTTTCTACTTCTCCGTCCACCCACCTGAGAACCTCCCAAAAGCACTCAGGATGGGAATGCCCGAGGCATAGGGAGCGACCACAATGACCCTCCATGGAGACAAGTTTTCTCCACCTGCGCACGAGGAGGTCCGCGTGTTTCCCCATAGTTGGGTGACTGCAGCCTCAACAGTTGAAAGTCCATTTTGACCTTTTTTCCTGTTATTGTGGAAACACTGCATTCTGGTTTTTGAACTAATCTCTAAGCTATAAGGGCTCTCCCGTCTCCCTCACTTTTCTTTTGGTGGAAAATCTGAGTCTTACCAGAAACCCCTGGCTAGCTCCTCGGGATCCTTTGTCCCATGATCAACCACCACACCCCAGACCTTATGCTCTAGGTATGGCAGTGATGAGAGGAGGTGGGCAAATAATGCCTAGTACATCTCCTAACCTGTCCGATTGCTCATTTCCCCAACAAAGTCTCTCTTGCTGCATCCCCAAAAATAGATTGGTTCATTTCCATCTCATGTTCACCTTAAAAAAATGTCTTCTATGTATCGTATGAGAGACCAGCCCCACTGTCCTCAATGTGCAGCAAGGCAGAATTTAAATCTATAAAATGTTTCCTTTTCATGTAGACTAGAAGATTTTATCCTATTTCAGAAATAAAAGATAAATATTAACAGAGAACACTATGTTAATTTGCTTTCACCCAAATAGCCTGCAGTGTAGAGAATTAGGTGTCTGTTGTCTGCATCAATGATTCTGACATCTCCCAACTAGTGTTCTGATTTCAATCAAAATTCCATTTGGTTGCATTTTTTATTGCTTTTTTTTTTTTTTCAAAGACATAAAAACAATACACTGTAGGAACAGGTAGGATTCATTGTTAGTTAGAGGTAATATATCCAAAGTACATACAGTTGTTGATTTCTTAAAGGCAAATAGATTGTGCACTTTGCAAGTGCAGCCGCTGCGGTGCTTAGTAAATGAGGAGGAGCTCTGCTGACTTCCATTATTCAATCATGTGCAAGTAAAATACAGTTTTTTTCTATTTTCTTGTATGTGATTGGGTAAATATTTGTAACGGTAAGCTTTACCTCATTTGTTGAAATGTGGAGCATCTGTACTTCCAAATGCACAGTCTATTTGCCTATAGTAAGTCAACCCCCAGTGTACAAGTAATCCAATAAGTATAATAACATAGAGTGCCTATACAACAGAACAATAGTAATGGGCACACACAAAAGCATGGGAAAAGAAGGGTAGGAGAGTTGGTGGGGAAAAGTAAAGGAAAGGAATAGCTAATATGGGTGGTGAAGGGGGAAGGGGGCTGGAAATAGAAGGCAGTAAAAGTCACCCCAGAAGACATCTAATGAGACAAAACTAGTCGGGTTGAGGCTGTACCCAGGCCATTGCGGGATTTATGTGTTTTGAGGTCATGAATTTGTCTATGATGTAAGTTTTCCACTTTTTAAATAAATGTTATCCATATGGTTTTACACTATGCGGAGCTCCTTTTGCTTGCATGAATGTTGGGATCATCATGTCTGAAAAGGTGTCGGGTTAAAGTCTTGGGGAGACATCCATGTGTGATGAGGTCGGTGTGGCCCTAATAAGATCACAGGCTATCCCAATGGAAGAGATCCCTGTCGGTGGAGTGAGACAGGTGCATAATCTCTGTAATTCTGGTAAGCGCATTACCATACAGGGTGGCTGTGTTACCATTCACAGTGGTTACCGGATTGTCACTGGATTTGCACAGTTCTACTATCTACTAAGAGCAGAGGCGGCTGGTGAATCCAGCCTTCCTTTTTGACCCATCCCACTTCTCATAAGTCCCATCCCTTATAGATTCCACCCATTGTGTCAGGAGTATACTGCCCAGCATCATCAGATAGGGTATACAGCATCACCAGATTGGGGTGTATACAGCATCACGGATATGGATATGTACAGCACCACAGATAGGGGTATATACAGCGTCACATATAGGGCTATATACAGCACCACAGATAGGGATATACAGCACCATAGATGGGGTATACAGCACCATAGATAGGGGTATACAGCTCCACAGATAGGTATATACAGCACCATTTATAGGGGCATACAGCACCACAGAGCGGTGTCTGGTGTCCGGCGAGTGTGGAGCAGGGAGCTTGGCTTCTTCAACGAGAAAGGCGTCCAATAGGATCACCTGTCGCCAATCGGGAAACCGGTAATATAACGGTGCTTCCTGATTGGCGGAGAGCAGTTTAGCATTTTAACATTTGCCTTTCTAAGGGCTTGTTGCGGCACGCTCTGCGCCACAGGTCACACTATTTTGAAGCCTATTAGAGCCTACGGCTCTAATGAGATGCTTCAAAGTAATACCCTGCAACGGTAATTCATGCGGCCGGCACCTCAAAGTGCTTAAGTTCTGTGAAGAGTAATGCGGGGGACTTACAAGTCCTAGCTATAATTATTTTAGTTCAGTAAAAATATAAGTAATCAGCTTAAATTGGGAGTTGGTACAGACTTCTTTTTTTTCTTAAGCTAAGCTCTTTAAAAATGAAGCACCCTAAATGTGTATAGCATTTGCTAGGCTCTGGTCCAGAAATATTTGATCTTTGGACAGTTCCACTAAAGCGCGGCAGGTAGGCCAGGACAGGTCGGCACAGCACTATCAATCCTTGTAGGAACCAGGTACCATTACAAAAGTAGTTTGTAGTTGTCCTCAGCTGCCACACATGGGCCAAACTTTTGACCACCATGGCCCAAATCTGAGTCCAGGTTCCTGGTGGGACCATTTGGCTGAATTTTAGGTAGAACTTTGATCTAAATTTTAGACTTGAACTTTAAATTTCATCAAAGTCAATGGGGGGGGGGGGGCTTTTGATGGTCACTTTTAGCCCTTTGAAGGCTTTGGCCCTTGGAGGATGGTCACGTTTGGTCCTTTGTTTTAATGCACCTCAAATTTAATTAGCTGATTTCAACTAAAAGTTAAGTTGAAGTTTAACCATACCTTGGGGGATTATAAGCACGCTAAGAGGTTTTGGAAACAAAGACATGGTTATTCATTCACACACCCAATTAACTGTTTCCCTTTTATAATTTTATACCAGAATGACCAGAAGAATAAACAAACCAAAAATCTCAACAGCAGGCATAAAAGTTATTCTGGTATAGTGAACAAACCAGGAACCATCTCCATTGAGACATTATTTACAGAAAATACAGTATATCTTTTAAAATATACCTGGTTCCATTGCTAAGTGCTCCTTCAACATGGCTACTCAAGAAGCAGGGTACAAGGTGCTTCTCAGATGGTATTGGGTTCCAGGCTGGATAGCAAGTTCCAACCCTTCTCATAGCGAGCGATTCTTCAGGGGCTGTGCCCAACGAGGAGATGTCACCCACACTTGGTGGCCCTGTCCATGTCTAACAGGATTCTGGTCCTGGGTGTCCATTTTTCAGGCGGCCCTGAACGGATGCACCATTCTCCTCTATGGAGCGAAGGGTGTCATCGGTGACATGTCCGCTGACATCTGCCTCTCTCCAATCCAATCCGTGGTCCGTAATGTCCGACATATGGAAACCCTATTTTTCCATCCGTCTGGGGATCAGATCGGATGACAATGGACAGACAGTCTGTTGTCATCCGATTTCCCATTAAGGAGAGCGGCGCTCTGACAGATCCATCACTGCACAGTGAGCGGAGACGGATCTGTCATGCGTCGGCTCAGCGGATTGATCCCCGCTGAGCAAAAACGGACCCTGCATACGGAAAGAGGCCTTAGGACTGACAATGCAATCCTGAATATATGTTCACAGAAAGTTGCTCTTATTTAAAACCTGCTCTGCTCTTATTTATTAACCTCCCTGGCGGTATGATTATTTCAGATTTTTGGTGCTGAAAGCGGTGCCATTATTTTGCATGGAAATTTGGCGTTTTATATTGTAGGCCTGTAATTCTTAGGAATAACTCACTTAAATCTGTCCAAACAAGAGTCTAGTAGACATCCCGGGTATGATAAAGTTTGAAACAAGAAATCATAAATTATAATATAATAAATAACTATAAGTAATTATCAAAAATAATAATATAATAGTAATAAAATGTATTCAATAATGTAATTAAATCAAAAACACTGAAATTTGCTCATTTGCAGAATTGTCACTGTTGTCACTTTCAGTGTCTGATGATAAATTTCTCCAAAAATCAGAATCACTCAATTCTGCAAATGATTCTTATTTACTATCGCTGTTTACTAGCTGATCAAAAACCACTTTTGACGTAAAGGGATGCTTTTTGGATGCCATGGACATTCTCAAGTTTCCAGGCAGAAATAATGGCATATATAATATAAAAGTGCATGCAGGGCACTGGGCAAACCACTAGGGACAAAGGGGATGTGAAATGATTTCATATAGTAATGTAGTCTTACAGATTACAGTGTACTGTATGTATTATGTGTGTTTCACTTTTTGAATTTGCCACCAGGCTCCGCCCCCGTGTGACGCAACGCTTGCAGGGAATGGAGCC
>BLSH010309848.1:314697-328763 GCA_018402905.1 Glandirana rugosa
TTACACTTTTCGACGCTCCCAAATGCTGGGGAAATTGACAGTATGGACACCCAGAAGGCGTGTATCAGATTATACCAAGTCTAGTATATATATATAAATAACACATATTTATGTAATACGTCCAAATGTTCATTAAATGAAAATTAAAGTGAAAATAAGAATAGGTGACAAAAATAAACGCCAGTAGACAAGGCAAGAAGACAGTGAAACGGACCTAAATAACAATGTAAAGAAAGTACAGTGAACAAATAAAAAACAACGATAAATACATTGAATAAGTAAATAAACAAAAGGTATGTAATTGGGGGGACCGCCACAAGGGGGGGACATCGCTGGATCCAGGGGACAAGGTAAGTAATGCTGCCTGGATCCAGCGATGCAATCCCGAGTGTGGCTCGGGGTTACCGCTCTTGGTACAGAAAATTCACCCCCCAGCCACACTCGGGAACACCGCCAGGGGGGTTAATGTATGGAAAACAAATAAATGAATAAGTTACATAAATAGCAACAAAAAATAAACAAGTGACATGAAAGAAATGTAACAATAAATCCAGGCAAAGTGACAGAAGAACGGAACAGATGACCGCAAATAAAAACAGTGGATAAGAATAAAAGTGAAATTAAAAGTAAATTACTTGTAAACCTGCATAATGTATTTATACACAATAAATATATATATATGATCTGAACCATATTAGACTATGTGCGGAAGACCCACAGGTATGACAGTTAAAGGGGTCGTAAACCCTCGCAGCTTTTCACATTAATGCATTTTATGCATTAATGTGAAAAACCTTTTCTGTTGCAGCTGCCCCTAGAGCCCCCCGTTTACTTACCTGAACCCGATCGTTCCCGCACCGGGGACGAGCACATCCGCTCCAGCCGGTGTCTTGGGTCCTTATTGAATAGATGCATAGCAGCGTAGCCATTGGCTCCCACTGCTGTCAATCAAATCCAATGACGCTGGAGCTGGGGGGGGCGGGGGAGAGTCCTGCTGTCTGTGTCAAGGGACGCAGCAGCAGGACACGGGAGCGCGCCCGCAGAGTGACCCCAGGGAAAGCGCTTCCCTGATGGGTCACTCAATGCAGGGAGGAGCCAAGGGCGCCGCTGAGGGACTCCAGAAGAGGAGGATCAGGGCCATTCCGTACAAAACCTTTGCACAGAGGAGGTAAGTATGACATGTTTGTTATTTAAAAAAAAAATCTGAACCTTTACAATCACTTTAATAATGTAATATAATGACATTTGAATACAAGTGTAAGTGGCCAATCTATATGCATACAAGTATGGTCCTCAGCACATAGACTGTTTTTACTGTTTTGCAATCCAGTTTTCATGAGCCGAGGGTGTGATTAGCCAGAGGTGATTAGAGTTTTACATCTATCACACTCAGGATGCTTCCTTTATCTTTTTAACATACATAGCATTGATCATTGCATTAACCTTGCTGGCTCGCACCCAATGTCTCTGGAATCTGGAGAGGTTACCGGCCGACACCTCCCCCACACCTGTAATACAGGTGCAGTTAGGGGAGTGCCTATTTAACCACTTCAGCCCCGGAAGGATTCACCCCCTTCCTGACCAGAGCACTTTTTGCGATACGGCACTGCGTCGCTTTAACTGACAATTGCACGTCGTACGACGTTGTACCCAAACAAAATTGACGTCCTTTTTTTCCCACAAACAGTGCTTTCTTTTGGTGGTATTTTATCACCTCTGTGTTTTTTATTTTTTGCGCAATAAACAAAAAAAGAGTGACAATTTTTGAAAAGAAAAACAATATTTTTTACTTTTTGCTATAATACGTATCCAAAAAATATATAAAAACAAATGTGTTCATCAGTTGAGGCCAATATGTATTCTTTTACATATTTTTGGTAAAAAAAAATTGCAATAAGCGTATATTGATTGGTTTGCACAAAAGTTATAGCGTCTACAAAACTGAGGATTGATTTATGGCGTTTTTATTTTTTTTACTAGTAATGGCGGCGATCTGTGATTTTTATCGGGACTGCGATATTATGGTGGACATATCGGACACTTTTGACACTTTTTTGGGACCATTGGCATTTATACAGGCGATCAGTGCTATGATTACTGTGTAAATGTCACTGGCAGGGAAGGGGTTAACAATAGGGTGCGATCAAAGGGTTAAATGTATTCCCTGTCAGTGTGTTCTAACTGTATGGGGGTTGGGTTGACTGGGGGAGGAGAGAGATCACTGTTCCCATATACTGTACCAAGGACTGAGAGGAACTAGTCTCCCAAAAAATAGCTGGATTTTATGGGCACACCAAAGAATATAGATACAACAAATATTATTACAAAATGAGCTTAAAATTCTAACATGTACAAATAAACATGAAAAGCAACATAGTGAGAAAAGGACTGAGCACCAACCATGGGACCAGGAAAAAAAGGGAGAAATGGGGTCTGATAAGGTCTTGGATAACCAATTGTATAAAGTTATGTGAATATGGACCCAAACATGACTCCGTCCTGGTCTGTCAACATGTTTCGCTTTAAGACAAGGCTTCTTCAGGACACAATGGGTGTGGGTGCTGTTCAGCCTCGCTGATGGAAGAGCTGGGGTACAATATAGACAAGACGACATAGAGAAGACTCTGGGCACTGAAGGATTTAAAAAGAGCAAAGATCGATAGGGTATGTGGCCCAAGTAAGTGTAATCAGCCACTACAGTAGTTCCTCACTTTATGAATGGGCAATAATTGTAGGAGCAGCCAGGTGTTGGAAATAATCAACACTTAAATATGATAAGAGGTGACAGGTCTATATAGCTGTGTGTATTCTAAGGATTGACTCATTGGCTATACTGGCGGGTCTATGGTCAAATGCCAAATTGGGTAAAAATAAGTAAGGCCTCAAAGGAGTAGATTGTATTGATTTTATGGCCATTAATACTTCAGGGTGATGAGTAAGCACACAACAGGTGTGTGAAATGCGTCCACCTTGCCTTTGGCTTTGGTGGTGTCATGTCTGATCTTTGAATTGTACAATGGAGGGATTTCCAGCGCCATCGGTGTGCAGCCATTTCTTCAATTCCTGCAGGAGGACACAGCCAAGGTAAGTATGTGACACTGAATGCAGACAGTGAGATATTAAGCTTTATTCATTCTTTTACTCCTAGTACGAAACAATAGTATACTGTAGCTTATGCTGGGCACAAACTAAGTATTTTTTAATCAGACAAATGCAAAATTATCTTCCTATAGCTTAATTGGTTCAAATTTTCAGTCATTTGTTATTGCAATAATTGGAATAATTGATGAACAGTGTTCTGTTAATTAATATGTGCAATGAAAGCGCAATATCATTAGAAATAGATGACAATTATGTAACGATTGTTACTTATTTGTGGAATTATATTTCTAATAATGAATGTATGTTCACGTTAACTGCTAAATTAACTTTGTACTGCTACTTATGTATTTATACCAGATACACATATATTCTTGCAAAGAAAAAATCCTATTCTTCCGCGCCCAAGGAGTATGGCTTAGCTGCAGTGGTGAGGCGAGGGATGTCTGCTGATGTCAAAACTGGATAACGTGCCGACCTGCTGCCACCTGATGGACTGGGGTCATCCCAAACTATAGAAACAAAAAGGCACACAAGGGCGCACTGGCATAGCGCATTATCCTTGATAAATGTTTAATCCATGAAATCATAAAAACATACTCACAAACAGCTCTTATAAAAAGCATTCACAGTGCTGGAGTGGGTAACTCTGATGAAGAGGCTACGGCCTGGAAACGCGTCAGCTAGTCCATCCAGGTTACCAGCAGGAGACGGTTGTACGGTCGTTACCCACTCCAGCACTGTGAATGCTTTTTATAAGAGCTGTTTGTGAGTTTTTATGATTTTATGGATTAAACATTTATCAAGGATAATGCGCTATGCCAGTGCGCCCTTGTGTGCCTTTTTTTTTTTTTTTACACATATATTCTTACCTGGCAGTTATTGTTTCTGCAATTAAATAGGATCTATTAGGCTTCATACCTGGTCCTTAAAGTAGAACTATATGCAAAACCATTTTTTTCATTTTGGATAGAATAAGGGAAGGCTTTAACTCCTGTCAGAATTGTTTTTACCATCTGTGTCCCATTTGGGAGATTTCCCTTCACTCATTGTCCCATAGCCAAACAGGAAGTGAGAGGAAATCCCTGCAAATTAAGGGAATTCATTGGGGACCTCCAGATCACGGTAACTGGTGTCCCCATTGGAAGATTTCCTCTCTATTACTTTTTTGGGGACGACCCTAAATTTGAGATTCTCTTTTCATTTCACTTTCATTGATAATGGTAAACAGGACAAATAGAGAAGGTAAGTCTCCTTAATGGGGGCACAGACAGCAATAAAAACTGAAAGGAGTTCTTATCCATCTCTGCTATATCCAAAACTAAAAACAAAGTTTTGCCTTTAGTTATACTTTTTTTTTTTTTTTTAATCAGATTTTATTTTTCAATTTTTTTTTATACCACAACAACATTTACACACACAAAAAAACAAAAACAAAAAAAGGCATTCAATAAAAAGCACAAATATTCACACCATCTCAAAAACCTACAGAATGCAAAACAACAAACAAAATGAAAAAAAGTTTGTTATACTTAAAGGCTCCATGCACCCGTTTATGGTTGTTTACCAAGAAACAAACCCCCTAGATGGGACTTTCAATTGGGAAGACCAACTCATTCAGAAAGAGAGAGTATATTAAAATGAACAAAATTCATTAATATAGTTAAAAGACAACAAAAACCTTTCACACAATTAGAGCCAGCAATGGACACAATACAAGGATAGCAAGAGGGAACAAGCCAGGTGAAAACATGGATTGCACCCACTGCCTAATCAGACAAAAAATGATGACAGTGACATAAAAAGACCACTGGACTGCCTCACACAGGGGGCAGAACAGGACCCAAAATATATATATATTTATGGTTGTTTGGGCATTTTTTTTAACAGCCCAAAAATGCCCCTTTATGTTATCCTATGTGACCATGCACACATGGACATTTATTGCCGTTTAACAGCAATGGCGTTTTTGGGCTGTTATTTGAACTCACTGAATTGGCGTTCAAGAGTCGTTCTTCTGACCACAAAAAACGCTGGACGCCGATAAATGCTCACAAACACTGCTAAATGGCCATTTATCGGCGCCCAGGATTTTTTGTAGTCAATGGAAGCTAATGAAGTTAAAAGAAAGATGCTCAAAACCGCCGATGCCGATAAACTCGCATAAACGCTATTACAAAATGCTGATAAAAGCTAGTTTTAAAAGCAGAATTTTTCTGCCAGAAATCCATCCAAAACAACTATATCGAGCCTCCAGTGTGCATGGAGCCTTATGCAGAACCCCAAGCAAGATAGCATAAATAGGTGTTGTTAATGACAACATAAGCATACCTTTTGACCAAATGAAATTAATGAAAATCTGCCCTGAGGTATTTACAGTACATATACCTGGATAAAACAGTCACTATGCAATTGTGATAGAAATAGCTGATAAAAAAAAATAAAAAGCAGCGCTGGTTCCATACAATCCATACAAATCCATCCAATTCAAGCTCAATAATCATACACGTAGAGCGCAAATAATAATGATAATGGTTTCTTATTTTGCAAATAGTCAAGGATAAATAGTGTTAAATCACAACTTTATATTAATGCAATAATATGTAGTGGAGAAAAGATTCCAATACATAATCTGTGATAAATGACAACTGATATGTAGCAAATAATATGTTGCTAGAAGTGTCCCCACACTCCTACAACTTGCTGAAGAAAGTGTGCATCCACCACCATTTGTCACAGTTTAAAGGAGCCTCTTACCGGACAGTGTAGATCAGGGTTTCTCAACCAGGGTTCCGTGGAACCCTAGGGTTCCCCCAGAGGTTGCTAGGGGTTCCTTGAGCAATGGTCAATTTCTACCTCTCAGATAAATTCCCAATGACAACATTTATCTTTTTAGCTATCTGTAAGGGGGGAATTCTTCCCAATGACCACAAGTGTAAGGAGCATTCTTCCCATTGACCATCACACTAATGTATCATGAGTTGTAGATTTTTAATTTTTAGCAGGGGTTCCCCGAGACCGGAGAATAATTTCAAGGGTTCCTCGGTGTTGAAAAGGTTGAGAAAGGCTGGTGTAGATCATTAAATGAAAAATGGTCAGATATCGCTCAGACACATCCCACATCACACGGTTTTTCAGGCTTAAGGTTCATTCTCCATCCATATCTCTCCACCAACATTAGATGCTTGCCATTAAAAAATAAAAATAGTACAAGCCTGCACGTTGTCAATACCAACCAACCACAAATGAATGCTGCTCAGTAGGAACCGCTGCTAACAGATGCAACCTTCATAGCACTAGTTCAAGTCCCAAAAAAAGTTAATTTTTCCAGACAATTTTCACCTTTGGTAATGGCAGTAGTCCTTATAGCAGGCTCTAATAGCACTTGCAGATGGACCAACTGGGTATTGGGGAGGAGAATGGTGGATATAGGGGAGAAAGTGGTAGGTAAAAAGATCAGCAGTCATACCAAGCCTAAAATGTGTGAAGCAAGGGTACTGGATAGCGGACTATTTTTGCATTGTATTGGACAACCTAGCCTCTGCTTTCTCATGTAGCATAATCTGCTTTATTTTGAATTTAGTTTCAGCTACAGAAAGGTTGTAAGCATTCCACGCTTTACCTGTCATCTGCTTAGGAATGGTAAAGATATTGACTATAAGTTTGACTTACACCTTGAGTAGATGGGTGGTCTAACAAATAGAAGGGTATATTCCACTGTGAGACGGACTTCCTGTCCCATTAATTTAGTACGGGGCGAGAAAACATCAGTCCAGAATCGCTAAGCCATTGGGTGCAACCACCATATTTGATAAAATGTTCCATTACTGAATTCTGGACATTTTTAGAGCTTTTTGGGGAACAGTCAAAAAAGACATGGGAAGCTGGACACTGCCATTGGGGACTTGTACCAATGCCAAAAAAAAGTTACAAAAATACCATATGGCAGGGAGAGGGTCTTTGATCATGATTCCCCAACCAATCATCAGGGGGGCTACTCTGACATCTTTGGGATGGTGGCCTCCACGGCCTCCACACAGAGATACAATGTAGAACAAGGCATGGTATGTCAGTAATGAGAAAATGTTCAGGTGCAGGGAGCCTACAGTCAACACTGGAGATTTGCACGGTGCAGCCCCGGTCCTCCTCTTCTTGGGTCCCCTGCTGGCGCTTAAGGCCCCTCCCTCCTGCCGAGTGCACCCAAGCAGGCTCACTCCCAAGCCACTGCTTTGCGTGTCCATTCCCACATAGAGAGCAGCTGGGTTCCACCTCCGCTCTCTCCTCATTGACTCACTGGCTGTGATTGAATGCTGTATGACCCAATAAGGAGACAGAGACCCAGGAGAGCCACTGCTTTCATGCACATCGCTGGATTGAGATGGGACTCAGGTAAGTTTAAGGGGGAATTGCGGGAGTCTTTACCCAGAAGGTTTTTTTTTACCTTAATATCCATGCATTAAGGTAAAAAACCTTCTGGCTTTAGAACCATTTTAACCTTTTTTTCAGTGAAGGCACCCTTTAAAATTCTGCTCACAAGCCACTGCTCTGCGTGTCCATTCACACACAAAGCACAGAGCACAGAGCAACCCCAGTCCTCCTTTTCTCAGTCCCTTGCTGGCACTTCAGGCCACACCCTCATGCTGAGTGCACCCAAGCAGGCTCACTCCCAAGCCACTGCTTAGCGTGTCCATTCACGCACAGAGCGCAGCTGGGTTCTGCCCCCACTCTCTCCTCATTGACTTACTGGCTGTGATTGACAGCAGCAGAAGCCAATGGCTGCTGTCTTATCCAATGAGAAGGAAGAGTCCCCGAAGAGCCGAGGAACATCACTGGATCGCAATGGGGCTCAGGTACATATTAGGGGAGGCTGGGGGGGGGGGGGGGCTGCGCTGCACACAGAAGGTTTTATACCTTCATGCATAGAAATCATAACGGTAAAAAACTTGAGCCTTTACAACAACTTTAAAGATAACCTTTAGTGAGAGCAATACGAAGGTTGCCAGTCTAAAGACATGCAGAGCTGAAACTGGTTTACCATGAAGAGCACTGAATGGCAGCATTTTTATAGCATCCTCCTGGGCTCCCCTGAAGCTTGGGACCCCAGGCAACCACCCATACAGTCCTTATTATAATCTGACTCTGTGGAGCCCTAATCAGATCTGACAGCTACCAAACCTAGGAACATTGATTTGAGGTCTCTAGTTATGTAAATGTATGTGGTGGGAAGGACAAGGCGATTGAAGCCAATTAAGGTTATTTCGGCTCAACTTAAATCTTGGCTCTAATAGCCTAGTCACTTATAATTTTCACTTGTCTTGGAGGCAGGTTTAAAATTACCTGAACGCTGACAATGACATATTCATTTTTTATGTTTCTGTAGCTGGCCTTGACCACGAAATAATGCAAACTGAGAGCTTGCTTTAATTTGTTTTTACACAATTTTCCTTTCCACTGTAAAGCAGAAAACAAATCACAAAACTTCTGAAGGAGCTATTGAGCCTGACCTTGACAAGTGACAGCTACTGCTGTTAGATTAATTAGTCCCGATAAAATGAATAGAGATTACTTGATATTGTATTTTTTTAAAAGTCATTGGTAATGCTGCAGTTTTTTTTTTATAAGTAGGAAGCCTAACAGTCGTGCAGAGAGACCTTTTTTTCTGTCGCTTCATTCTTATTATTTTGGCCAAATCCCATAGCTAATTACCATGGGTGAGGATTTACTGACTAGAGATCCTTGTCTTATAACTCAGCGCAGAGTTTACAACACTCAGGCATTGCTCTGGATGAAGGGCACACCATTGCCTAGGCTCCTGCCACAATTATACAATATAATGGACTCAACACTCACAGAACCCTTAGCACCCCTTCATGACTGAAATAATTAATAAATAACTGGCTTCTGATTGCCCTGCAAATTAAATTCAAAATATTACCAACAACATACAAAGCCATCCACAACTCTGCCCCCAGTTACTGTACATCACCCATCTTGTCTCCAAATATCACCCAAACTGACCTCCTGCTCTCTAGTTCTGTGGTCTCCTCCTCCCATGTTCATCTCCAGGACTTCTCCAGAGCTTCAACTTTCCTCTGGAACTCTCTACCTCAATCTGTCCAGCTATCTCCTATCCCGGCCACCTTTAGACAATCCCTGAAAACTCATCACTTCAGGGAAGCCTGTCACCCCTCCAACTAACATGCAGAATGCACCATATTGATACAAAGCAAACATTTCCAGCTAGGGAACAAGCTGTGTGGCTGGCGCATGATTTAACCAATGCTGACATAGCAATATCAAGTGCACTCGTATGTGTTCCTGGATTTGCTGGCCTCTCTAAACACACAGGTCCAGCAAAAATTTGTCTTATAGGCCCCTGGCGAAGGAGGGGGCCACAAAAATCCTCCATCAAACCTCCTCCAACCAAGAGTCCCGCCCAGGGACAAACAGGAACAGGGCATTACACACATGTGGCCCCCATCTCCGTAACAGGAAGGAGAGTGGGGATTACCACTAACAATCGAACATTTAACTGCTTGCCGCCAAATCACGTACCTGGCACATCATTCACTTTCAAGTGGTTGTACCAGGATGATGCCTGCAACTGCAGGTGTCACCTTGGTACCGTTTTTTAGAGCCAAGTGTTTGCTCTCTTGTAATAGCAAGCAGAGTGGCTAACTAGCCACTCGATTGCTATTACAAGCAGCGGGAGGGGACCTCCTGCCGCCTTCCTCAGCTCTCTCGGGCTGTCTCATCCCACTGAGAGACCCAAGCTACTAGCCGGCACACCCGCCGGCTAGTCAGAGACCCATACAAAGCTGGAATTGGGACTCAGCTATTGTAACCTGACATCACTTCTGGTTTACCTGGCTGTCAATGGTGCCATTTTTGAGAATTGAAGGTATTCAAAAATGCAGACCTTGGCGTTTTGAATGCTTTCAAGTGTAAAGGAGTGATTTGGGGTCTTAGTAACCACCAGACACCTCCATAAAGAGTACCTGTCACGTGCCTATTGCTATCACAAGGAGGTTTACATTCCTTGTGACAGCAATAAAAGTGACCTAAAAAAAAAAATAAAAAAAAAAATAAAAGCAACAGTGTAAAAAAATAAATAAATAAAAAATGTAAGTGCCTCCGTCCCTCCATGCTTGCGCGCAAAGGCGTTGGTCTTGCATGCACACAAACAACTTGTGAGGTATCGAAACGAACGTCAGATCATGAGCAGTAATTCTAGCACTAGACCTCTGTAGATATAAAGTAGTAACCTGTGAAGGCTTTTAAAGCATCGCCTATGGATGGTAAAATTATGTTGTTTGTTGCCGTTGCGTGGGCGTGCGCAATTTTAAAGCGTGACAGGTTTGGTATCTATTTAATCAGCATGACATCATCTTTAATACCTTACAGAAAATTGGGTTATATATTATGTTTTTTTGCATTACAATTTATAAAAACTATTTTTCCCAAAAATTGAGTTTGAAAAAAACACTGTACAAATCCAAAAAAATTGCAAAACTCACCAATTTCTCCTCTAGGGGCCTCTGTTTTTTAAAAAAATTGTAATGTTTGGGTGTGCTAAGTAATTTTCTAGCAACAAAAAAACTCAATTTCACTTGCATACAAAAAAGCGCCAGAATCTGCCTGGTCTTCAAGTAGTTAACTCTTCCATCAGCTCATCCCCCACAGTTATTACATTTTGGACCACTTGCCGCACCCTATTAGATTGTAAGCTCCTATGGGCAGGGCCCTTGTAACCCTCTTGTATTTTATTGTATTGTAACTGCACTGTCCCTTTAGATTGTAAAGTGCTGCGCAAACTGTTGGCGCTGTAAAAATCCTGTATAAAAATATTAATAAAAATAATAGTAAAGAGGAACTATGGGCAAAAGCAAATAGACATATACTGTATGAAGCAGTTTGTCAATAGCATTACCACAGCAGCGTTTGTTTCACTGAGTCTCCTCTGTCGTATTACCTGTTAATCCTTCTAGTACAGCTGTTATTCCATTTACCAGGCAAAGCTGACCAGCAAAAGTAACAGGTACAGTTACAGGATGTCCCAGTCTCAGCTGCATTATGGTCAAATCAGCCGTTAATGAAGTACGGGGTCATTGACTGCAGCAGGTTGGAGGGAAGCATAACTGGCTGAAGTTTACACATCTGCAACGTTGGAAGCTGGTGGTCACTAGCGGGCTTTGACTATAACAAATACCGAAAGGATGAACAGGTATTCATCAGTTACATTTGTAAGGCACAAATCAAACTATTTGCACAACTTTATTATTTAGGTTTACTTGCACTTTAAAAAGATTCTCCTATTTCCATGCCCTCACTTTACATTGACCAAGAATGATTTAAAACAAAGCTGATCAAAATCCATGGGGTTGATTTACTAAAGCTGGAGAGTGCAAAACCGGTGCAGCTGTGCATGGTAGCCAATCAGCTTCTAACCTCAGCTTGTTCAATCAAGCTTTGACAATAAAACCTTGAAGCTGATTGGTTTCTGTGTTGAACTGCACCAAATTTTGCACTTTCAAGCTTTAGTAAATCAACCCCCATATGTCACTTAGAGGTTATTTACTAAAACTACATGGTGTAAAATCTGCTGCAGCTCTGCATAGAAACCAATCAGCTTCCAGACTTTATTGTTCAAGCTTAAAGCGGAGTTCCACCCAAAAGTGGAACTTCCGCTGGTTGGATTCCCCCCCCCCCCAGGTGTCACATTTGGCACCTTTCGGGGGGGGGGGGAAGAGGACAACTGTCTTTAGACAGGTGTCCTTTTCCACACAACCGGGAGCTCTGGCCGCTGACGTCAGCAGCCCGGCTCCCTCCTCCCTGCTCGCTCTGCTACTGGCCGCCTGGCCAATAGCAGAGCACGGCGGAGCCTCGCGCATGCGCAGTAAGGTGCCCGGCGTGAAGCTGTAATGCTACACGTCCGGGTTCCCTTACCCGCAATGGAGGCGGCTGCACCCATCCCCCGATCCGAAGATCGGCGGTGGGTGACGACATCGCTGGACTGCAGGACAGGTAAGTGTCCTATTATTAAAAGTCAGCAGCTACTGTACACATACAGTAGCTGCTGACTTTTAATTTTTTTTTCCCTGGCGGACCTCCGCTTTAACCGCTTCAGCCCGGGAAGGATTTACCCCCTGCCTGACCAGAGCACATTTTGCGATTCGGCACTGCGTCACTTTAACTGACAATTGTGTGGTCGTACGATGTTGTACCCAAACAAAGTTGAAGTCTTTTTTCCCCAAAAATAGAGCTTTCTTTTGGTGGTATTTAATCCCCTCTGCGGTTTTTATTTTTTGCACTATAAACAAAAAAAGAGCGACAATTTTGAAGAAAAAACAATATTTTTTACTTTTTGCTATAATACATATCAAAAAAAAAATATAAAAAAACAAATATATTCATCAGTTTAGGCCAAAATATATTTTCTAAATATTTTTGGTAAATAAAATCGCAATAAACGTTTATTGATTGGTTTGCGCAAAAGTTATCTCATCTACAAGCTATGACAATTGATTTTAGGCATTTTTATTATTATTATACAGGATCTATATAGCGCCAACAGTTTATGCAGCGCTTTACAACTTGAGGGTAAACAGTAAAAATACAATACACTTAAATACAGTAGGAATCAGAGGGCCCTACTCGTTAGATCTAAGAGATTATTATTTATTTTTTTTACTGGTATTGGCGGCGATCTGCAATTTTTTTCAGGACTGTGATATTGCAGCGGACAGCTCGGACACTTTTGACTCTTTTTTGGGATCATTGACATTTATACAGTGATCACAGCTAAAAATAACCACTGATTACTGTATATATGTCACTGGCAGGGAAGGGGTTAACACTAAGGGGGCGATCAAGGGGGGTTAAATGTGTTCCCTCACTGTGTTTTAACTGTGTGGGGGCTGGACTGGCAGGGACATGACAGATCTAACTGATCCCGATTACAGGGATCAGTAGATCACTGTCATGTCCCCTGTCAGAACGGGAACCGCCGTATTTACATCGGTGGTTCCCCGTTCTTCCCTTGTAGTAACTCACGCAGCGTGTGGTGGGCATGAGATCGCGCTCCCACCCGCTAGCTGTGGCTGCACAAATCACCGTTTATATACAGTGATTCGCGCTATGCTGCCACTTTGCAGCAGTAAAAGTATGCGGTTAATTGAACAGTATATAGTTAGAAGCTGATTGGCTACCACGCAGAGTTGCACCAAATTCTGAGTGCTCCAGTTTTAGTAAATCAACCCCTTAGAGATCTCAGACAAAATTAAAGCATACTCTGGGAAAGTGTGATTGTGCCAAAATGTATTTGAAATCAAATTTTTCAAATTAAAAAAAAATAAAATCTAGTAAAAAAATCTCATTTCAAATTTGAATTTGACCTGCACTGAAACTGCACTGAAATTTTAAGCACATTCACAAAAGAATTAGCAGAAAAGAAGCCAATGTTCACTCGGTGAACCATTTTTCTCAGTGAACTAGTGAGTAGTGTTGAGCGAACCCGGACTGTAACGTTCGGGTCCGTACCGAACTTTAGGGTGTCCGTGGCACGGACCCGGACCCGGACATTTCAAAAATCGTTCGGGTTCGGTCCGGGGTTCTGCTATTTTACTCCACGTGTTGAGAAGCTGCAGGGCAGCCAATCAACAAGCGTTTCACTGGTTTGCCCTTAGAAGCCATCACAGCCATGCCTACTAATGGCATGGCTGTGATTGGCCGGTGCATCATGTGACCCAGCCTCTTTATAAGCTGGAGTCACAGTGCTGCAGTCACATGCTCCTTGGGTTAGTATAGGGAAAGGTAGCTGACGGCGTGAGGGACAGATTTTAGCCATTTTAAGACCTGATCCTGCATCCTGAGATAGATTACTTTACTACTGCTGTCTGTGCTGTTGCTCTGAGGACAGATAGCAGAAATTAGAGATTTCACATACCGCTGCTTTGAGTTGCAGATCA
>BLSH010309848.1:375641-388699 GCA_018402905.1 Glandirana rugosa
ATGACTGCCCATCCCCCGCGCGCACACGTGACGGCCACTGGGCCGAGACGACACTAGTATGGGTCGTCTACGGCTAGTCACCCACGACCGGTTATCTACTGGTGGCAGTGGGTGGCTAGTGGGTCTTGTGTGTGTCCTATCTTGTTTTGATCTATAAACCCCCTCTTGTGGGACGGTTTACGTACCACGACGAGCATTGCTGGTTGTCTGTTTTTAACATATTTTCAATGTCGCGTGTGTACTATGTATGAGGACAGTCCGATAAAATTGGTGAACTGTTGACCCGTGAATTTGGGGGAAGGATTGGTCTGGTTAAAAGTCGAAAGTGTAGTATGACTGAGTAATTGTCATTCAAAATGTGAGAGCACTGAAAGCTGAAAATTGGTCTGGTTAGGAAGGGGGTTTAAGTGCCCAGTTGTCAAGTGGTTAAAATAGCCTGACAGGAGTATGTATCATGTGTGCGCTGTAACTTTTATACAATTTTTGTCTGTTGGTCGTTACGAGCAGCACCATGCATTTGGCAGGGTGTTCTCCCCCAAATATCTAGTTTTGTTCTATCCTGTGTGTGTTCTGGGTGATCGGTGGGTGACGGTGGTCATCTATTGGCCAGCACCCACTGATCGGCATCTGCTGGGTATGATCACAGCAGAGCCGGGTCACCGGCAGTGCACACGCGCGCCCCCTACCCGTCAGTACCGGATCACAACGAGATCTGGTGCTGGAGAGCCGCCTTGCCGTCGTATATGTAGGTTATGGGCATGGGAAATTAAATATTACCTTAGGGGACAAATACCAATGGCAAGAAAAAGAAGAAAGAAAAACAATAAAAAAAATAATAAAATAACATTATCTCTTCTTACTCAAAATGTATAGTTTTACTGAACTACTCCAACACAAACTGCTGCTGTGAGCTTTTATAGAAAGGGGACTGGGATATACATTCCTTCAAATTATTGGCTCTTGTGACTGAGCTGACCACAGCAAAGGCTATGTACTGCATTAAAAGTTGTATTTTTGGTGACAAATCTGCATCCAACTGATTTGCTTAGAACCCATGGTATAGGTGAACCCAAAACTCATCACTATCATTGATCTGGTATTTTGCTGCTCACATGTTCAGGACCTGGGCCTGTATTTCAACCATGCTCTGTTACCCACTACTTACAGTGCATCCAGAAAGTATTCACAGCGCTTCACTTTTTCCACATTTTGTTATGTTACAGCCTTATTTCAGAATGGATTAAATTCATTATGTTCCTCAAATATCTACAAACAATACCCAATAATGCCAACGTGAAAGAAGTTTGTTTGAATTCTACTCACATGTACATAAGTATTCACAGCCTTTGTCATGACACTCAAAATTTAGCTCAGGTCCATCCTGTTTCCACTGACCATCCTTGAGATATTTCTACAAATTTTTGGAGTAAATTCAGTTGATTGGACATGATTTGGAAAGGCACACACTTGTCTATATAAGGTCCCACAGTTAACAGTGCATGTCCGATCACAAGTCAGGAAGTCCAAGGAGCTGTCTGTAGACCTCCGAGACAGGATTGCATCGAGGCACAGATCTGGGAAAGGGCACACTATCATTTCTGCAGCATTGAAGGTCCTAATGAGCACAATGGCCTCCATCATACATGGAATAAGTTTGAGACCACCAGGACTCTTTCTACAGTGAGCCACCCAGCCAAACTGAGTGATCGAGGGAGAAGGGCCTTAGTCAGGGAGGTGACCAAGAACCTGGTGGAGGAGAACCTTCCAGAAGAACAACCATCACTGCAGCACTCCACCAATCAGGCCTGTATGGTAGAATGGCCAGACAGAAGCCACTTCTCAGTAAAAGGCACATAACAGCCAACCTGAAGGACTCTCAGACCATGAGAAACAAAATTCTCTGGTCTGATGAAACAAAGATTGAACTCTTTGGCCTGAATGGTAGGCGTCATATCTGGAGGAAACCTGGCATCGCTCATCACCTGGCCAATGTCATCCCTACAGTGAAGCATGGTTGTGGCAGCATCCTGCTGTGGGGTTGTTTTTCAACTGCATGAACTGGGAGGCTAGTCAGGATTGAGGGAAATATGAATGCAATGTACAGAGACTTTGTTGATGAAAACCTGCTCCAGAGCTCTCTGGACCTTAGACTGGGGCAAAGGTTCATCTTCCAACAGGACAATGGCCCTAAGCATACAGCCAAGATAACAAAGCAGTGGCTATGGAACAACTCTGTGAATGTTCTTGAGTGTCCCAGGCAAAGCCCAGGCTTGAACCTGATTGAAAATCTCTGGAGAGATCTGAAAATGGCTGTGCGCCGACACTCCCCATAACATTCAACCTGATGGAGCTTTAAAGGTCCTGCAAATAAGAGAGGGAGAAACTGCCCAAAAATAGGTGTTCCAGGCTTGTAGCATCATACTCCAAAAGACTTGAAGTTGTAATTGGTGCCAAAGGTGCTTCAACAAAATATTAAGCAAAGGCTGTGAATACTTATGTACATGGGATTTTTTTGTTGTTTTATGTTTAATAAATTTGCAAATATTTCAAACAAACTTCTTTCACGTTGTCATTATGGGGTATTGTTTGTAGAATTTTGAGGAAAATAATGAATTGAATCCATTTTGGAATAAGACTGTAACATAACAAAATATGGAAAAAGTGAAGCGTTGTGAATACATTCCGGGTGCACTGTATGAAGTGCTAGCTGCTGAGTCCCTTTCTTCAATGGGGTCAGCTTTCTTCTGTCTCAGCACATCCAGGAACACATCATAGGCAACCGTGTCACTCTACTGCTCTTGTAGCACCTATCATACTAACCAGGGGTGCCTGCACTGGGATGTACGGTGGGCAACTTTCAAAGTTTGAGACTCTCCGGGTGGATAGTCATTGCTCCCTGTATGCATCTCATTATTTAATTTTGAGCAACACACCTTTATTGTCTTGTATTGTTCTGAATAAAAATGGAAATGTAATGCACTGTGGGGATCAATGGATAGCACACAGAATTGTATAATGTTATTTTTTTAAATATTGGTTCAGGGTGTGAAGTACGGCTCAGCTCCACCAAAACCTTTTATTTTGTTTCAGCTAAAGATGAATAAGGGTTAGACCCTCTGTAGTTTTTTTTTTCTTTCAAAATTTTTATTAAGGATTTTGCTCAAAAACAGAAATCAAGGAAAAAGAACAATTAGATAGATGAAGGTGATGCAGAATCCCATATGGTTGGCCCAAGGTTCCCAGATGGCCTTAAATTTAGAGGTTGAGTTGAGTATGCGACTTGCTAGTTTTTCTTGTGCCATGATCCAGGATATCTTGCGTTTGACTGCAAGAAAGGAGACCTTCGGTGATTTCCAGGCCTTGGCGATAGACACCTTGGCCCCGAGTAGGATAAAGTGGATCAGTTTACGGGAGTGTTTAGTGGAGTTGGGAATGTCAGCATTAAGCAGGGATATAGTTGGGGACCTGGGCAGGAGGCAACCCGTCACTTTATGAATTAGGTTGAAAACTTTCATCCAAAATTTTCTAATTCTTGGGCATTCCCACCAAATATGCACCATAGAACCCCGGAGATTGCATCCCCTGAAGCACAAAGGGTCTGCCGTAAGGTATATGCTAGAGAGCCGGAGTGGTGTCATGTACCATCTGGTTGAGACTTTAAGGTTGGCTTCGATCAGGGCGGCACTAATGGCCCCCCCGAAAGCCCTTTTGTTTACGTTGAGCCACCTGTCCAGGTCCCACTGGAAATGTAGGTCTTGTTCCCAAGCTCGCATATAAGGGAGTTTGTCCTCCAGATGGGCCAGCGAGTGATAGATGATGGTGATACCCCCCCTCCTAGTCCCCGGCTGACCACACCATTGTTCGTAGGGAGAAATCGAGGGAGGAGTCGGTTTAGAGGACCATCTGGAGAGAAGGAAGTGCCTGATCTGGTGGAGTCTAAACCGCTCGGTCTTTAGTAACTCAAGCTTGCTCACACAATGACTTAGTGTGAGTGGGCCGTTTGGGGTGAGGAAGTGCCCAATTCGGTACAGTCCCTTGTCCGTCCACCATTTGAAGGCCCTAATGTCGAGGCCGGGAGGAAAGTCTGGGTTATGGAATAAGTGTTCGAGTGGGCGTGTTTCTGAGATGAGTGAATGGTATTTTTGTAGCATGTCCCAAGTGGACAGCTCTTGGGATAGTACTGGGGAGAGAATGGGAGGGCGCCGCTGATGAGGTACCCACAGGAGGAAGTATAGGGTGTAAGCGGGGACTGCTAATCTCTCTATTTGAATCCAGTCTGGTCTCTCACCTGTGGAGTAGACAAGAGACAGCTGGGCCAGTCTTGCAGCTTGGTAATACCAGAAAAGGTTCGGGAGGCCCAGACCTCCCTCTGTTTTGGTTTGACATAGGGTCTTTTGGGAGATCCTAGAACTTTTCTTCCCCCATATAAATTTGTTTATCTTTCTTTGAAACGCCTTAAGGTGATCTTTATTAATGCGTAAGGGGAGCGATCTAAAAAGATAGAGAATACGCGGAAGAAGGGGCATTTTAATGGCATTTTAATGGAGTTGATTCTCGCCATGAGAGTTCCCCTTTGGACCATGCCTGCAAGTCGCTTTCTAACTTTTTGTACATTGGGGGGAAATTTGCTGCGTACAGTTGTTCAATTTTGGGTGTCAAGGTAACTCCCAGATATTGGATAGAAGACTCTGACCAAGTCGCCTTTAGGTGGTCGACTAGCTCCTTGGGTAACGACACATTAAGGGCCTGCGATTTAGCATAATTTACCTGAAGGCCTGAGATGTCTGAGAATTTGTCAAGAAGTTTAAAGAGGTTTGAGAGTGAGGTGACCGGAGAGGTGATAAAAAGAAGGACGTCATCCGCAAGGAGGCTACACTTATGGGTTTGGTGACCACACGAAACTCCCTGGATATTAGGGTTTGAGCGAATTGCAGTTGCGAGGGTTTCAATCGTCATAGTGAAGATGAGGGTGGACAATGGGCATCCCTGTCTGGTGCCCCGTGAAATTTTAACTGTGGAGGAATAGTAGCCTTGGAGTCTGATTACAGTGGTTGGGTTAGAGTATAGTGCCTGGATGATACCCCTGAATCGCAGTCCAAAACCCCAAGCTTATAGTAAGCGTGTGATATAGGGCCAGGACACTGAATCGAAGGCTTTTTGGAGGTCTAAAGAGAGGATCATGCCCTTTTGTTTTGTGCCCCCTTCCCAATTAGATTGGAGAATGGAGATTATGTCTATGGCCCTCTGGATTTGGTCAGGACCCTGACAGCCCAGGATAAACCCAACCTGATCCTTATGAATGTACTGGTGTATAAAAGAGGCTAATCGGTTGGCGAGTAATTTGGTGAGGATCTTCAGATCATTGTTGCTTAAGGAGATGGGGCTATAATTACCCACCTCCTCTGGATTCTTCCCGGGCTTGGGGATGACTGTAATGAATGCTGCATTTAACTGGGGGTCCAGGGGGCCACCCGTGGTTTTGGAATTGAAAAATTTGGCCATATAGGGGGCTAGCGTTTCAGCGAACGCTTTGTAGTAGGGTACTGAGAGGCCGTCCGGACCAGGGGCTGAACCAGTCTTCAGGCTTTTAATGACTTCTAGTATTTCTTCCGATGTGATGGGTTTTTCTAGGGAGTCCTTGTGCTCAGTGGATAAAGTAGGGGCTGGGGCCTCTGATAGAAAGTTGGAGAATGTCTCAGACTTGCTTGGAGTTGGAGGGGAATAGAGTTGGGGCATAAAACGTTTGGAAAGCATTGAGGATCTTATTGGGATTCGCTGCTGGGGGTTGACCCGTCACCCTGATTCTAGGGAGGGCATGCGACCTAAATTTAGGAGAGAGTTTAGACGCTAACATAGAGCCAATCTTGTCTTTTTGGTGATAAAATCTGGCTCCTGTCCATCTGATCTGTTTCTCAGCCTGCGCTGTAAGGGCTAAATTTAGGGCCAGTCTAGCTGAGTCCAGGAGGTCAATGGGGGTACTACCTGGGTCTCTTTTGTGATTGGTTTTGAGGACCTTATAATTAGTTTCCAGTCTCTCGATGTCTAGACGCCTTTCTTTTTTAAGTTGCGATGAGATTTGTATAAGTTTCCCTCATATGGTTGCTTTATGAGCGGCCCAGAGTGTCTCGGGGATATCTCTTCGCTATCATTAAGGGAAAAGTACTCCTTCAGGGTATCTTGAAGAACCGTGAGTCTGACTGGGTCTTTTAGTAAGGATTCATTAAGGCGCCAGTAGGGGGGGGCGGGAGTTTGGTTTCGGCTTGCCTAGGGTGAGGGTGACTATGGCATGATCCGAGCTTACCGTGTCTATAATTTTGTCAGAGATTGCGGCAGGGATCGTAGTGGGGGAGACCAGGATGTGATCAATGCGGGAATAGGACTGTTGAGGATGAGAGAAGTGGGTGAAGTCCCTTTTGGTGGGGTTCAGTTCCCTCCAAATATCTACCAGTCCATAATTGTATAGCAATTTGGCAATTCTAAAGCTGGCCTTGGTTGGGCGAGTCAGTTGGGATATTTTGGATCTCCTTTTGTCTAAGCTTTGATCAAATGCAGAATTGGAGTCTCCTCCAAAGATGACCGTTCCTTCCAGTAGTGGACTTACAACTCTGAGCATGTTTTGGAAGAAAAGGGCGAGTTTTATCCGGGGCGTTGGCTAGATAGAAAAGGGGGTATTGGGAGTATAGGAAATTGGGACTGTACCGAGTGGGGAAGTGGGTCTCCTGGACCATGATAATGTCTAATTTGAGTGTTTTGTATTGATTGAGCACTTTCCTTCTCTTAATTACTGAGTTCAGGCCTTGGGCATTGTGAGTGGCCAGTTTACGGTGTGGAATAGTGTGGGCTCTGTTAGCCATGGGGATTCAGGAGGAGGGCAATTGTCCCAACATCATCACTTAACCAATATAGCCATTTCGGGACTTGGGTCCTCTGATGTTGGTGGCACTGTAAACTTCGGCGGAACCAGGGAGTGAGGGCTGTCCTCCTATTGTTTAGCTGTAAGACAGAAAAAGATTAGAAGGGGAAAGAAGAGGGAAAAGGAAGATAAACTAGTGGTGGTCTCCATAGAGACCTAAGGGGCGAGGTTGAGAGGGAACCAACCAGACCCCTAGTCAAAGGAAGACCCCGGTCCCTGGTGGGACACAGAGTCTCTATCCCACGAGCACGGGTAGTACCGAGCCCGTGGGGTAGTCGAGTGTGCGGGGGACCTGCCCCAGGTCCCGCCGCACCACACCGCAAATAAGGCAAATTAAACAATTCGACCAACTGTGTAACCTTTTTTTTTTTTAAAAACAAGTAAACCTCAACATAACTGTAACAGGACTGGCTTCCACCCCCAAGAAGGGGCACAGGCAGCCCTAAGCTTTTACATTTCCCCCTAAGTAAAGTTGGACCAAACCTCCCTTTCCGGAGGTCACAGGGGAAGTCCCTGTCCGAGGGACCGACCAAGGGAGGTGCGAGGTCTTGTCCAACTTGAGGTCCCCAGAGATGGGGGGACGGCAATAGTTCAGATGGAAGTCTCCTTAGAGAAGGAGGGATGGCAAATGTTAATGTCTCCATATTAGGAGTTTAGCCTGTACTCTCCAAAGAGGCTTTGGGGGGAAATGTTATGAGGAGTCCCTCCCCATGTTCCGGGTGTGACATGAACTGGAGGGCAACAGGATCAGGGGATATAAAGAGAACAAACTGTGGGTATTGCAAAGACAGTGCTCGCAGTGTGGGGACAAACCCCTCTGTAAAGTCACAAGGGCAAAGAGAAGTTGCAGGGACTTCTGTCCCAATAGATGATTCTAAGAAGGTTTAACTTCCTTCGCTCTCTTAGACTTGGCTTGGGACCAGAGTGGTGCGACTGGGCTTGAAGGCTGGGGTCTTTTGGAGGAGCTCACCAGGGAGGTGGAGCAGTCCATATCCGCTTCCTGAGTGATGATTTTAAGGGTGAGCAGTAACTTTTCGCCATCTGGGAAGTTGGAGAAGGATAGTGTCTTGCCCTTCCAGTTGAATTTAGTGGCAAAGGGGAAAGCCCACCAGTATTTGATGTTATTTCTGAATAAGGCCAGGAGGAGTGGTTTGAAGGCTCTTCGTCGTTGTATTGTGGATGGGGAAATGTCCGCAAATAATTGGATTTGGTGGCCTTGGCATGATAGCTGAGGGTTGTTGCGGGAGAGTTTCATAACTTCCTCCTTGACAGCATAAAAGTGTGGCTTCACAATTATATCCCTAGGGGATCCATCCTTCCTGGGGGGCCTAAGGCTCTGTGGGCTCGATCCAGCTCCATACGATGTTCTGGGATCCCTGGGATTAGGTTTTGGAGTAGGTCCCGCACTGCGCCAGTAGTGTCTGTTATGGACTCTGGGAGGCCACGTACTCTAAAGTTATACCTTCTGGAGCGGTTTTCCAGGTCGTCTAATCTGGAAAGGGCTGTGTCAAGCTGGTTCTGGAGAACTTGGATAGTATCTGTGTTTTGGTTCATCCTGGAGGTTGTAATATCAACCTTGTGTTCTATGGCCTCTATTCTGCTGCCTAGAGCTTGAAAGTCTGTGCGAATTTCCCCTCTAATTTTGGCTGCTGTCGCGGCCAGGCCTTTTTCCAATAAGTCAGCGAAGCGGTTAAACATTTCAGTCATCTGGGTGTTAAAGCTCCTGTTATAAGGTCCTAGCTCCGGGGTCTGGAGAATAGAGTCAGGGGAATTGAAGTCAGGGGAGTTGAAGGCCTGAGCAGGCCCGTCAAGCGTGCGGATCCCCTCCGCAAGTGTGCGAGCCATGAGGGATTCTGTGGAGGCCGGTGAAGGGGTCATTGTGTTTGGGACAGTCCCCAGAGACACTGGTGGGTAAGGCAGAGTGGCAGGGGAGATCACTTGCCTGTGTTCTCTTTCTCCTTCAGCACATGTGGCTGGCGAGCTAGCTGTGGCAGCCATCTTGGTACACCCATGATCGGCCTGCTCCTTGAAACGGGGCTACAGGCTCCTTCATGCGGGCGGACCAGGCATCCAAAGTACTCTTGGGGTGTTCTGCGCCTCAGGGGGGGAGATACAGCTGTCTGGCTGTGCTGAATGGAGCGGTGTGGGGGCCGGATTTACTGGGGCGGTGCGGAGCTCCTGGCCTAAGCTGCCATCACGGAGCTTCGCGCATGCGCGCTGTCGTTTTTATTTTTATTGATATCTTTGTCAGGAAAGTAAGTAATGAGAAATTTCTACAACGAGGACACAGACAAAAATACACTTTCAGTGGACTTCTAATAATGTTTTTTATCCCTGTGTCTTTCTTTCCTGATGAAACCGCTGCCCCTTTTAGTTGTACCAGCATCACGGGGACAGGAATAGCCGAAAAATCTCTCTAATGGGTTACGGAAAGTAGCAGAAACCCAGCAAAAATAATAACCTTTAAACCAAGGGAGACAAAAAACAAGAGGATTCTCAACCAGGCTTCCATGGAACCCTAAGGTTCCTCTATAGGTTTTGAGGGGTTCCTTGAAATCTAGACGATTGATCTCCAATCTTAGAGTGCCTCTATGGTTCCAGGTCCAACACTACTGGCAGAACAAGTGGTATGACACCAATTAACTGTCTGTGGCATTCTGACCACCACTGTAAGAATTGAATTCTTCCTACTGATCACCAATGTAATGGGCATTCTTTCCACTGACCCCTGATGAATTACCGTATTTATTGGCGTATAACTCGCACAGGCATATAACACGCACCTTAATTTTAAAAGGGAGGTTTCAGGAAAAAAAAAATTTAAATAAAGAACTTTGAAGCAAACTAAGGGTAGCTTAGAACTTTTTTTTATTAATCAAATGCAGCCTCACCAGTGCCCATCAATGCAGTCTGAACAGTGCACATCAATGCAGCCTCACCAGTGCCTATCAGCGCAGCCTCACCAGTGACCATCAATGCAGCCTCACCAGTGCCCATCAATGCAGCCTCACCAGTGCCCATCAATGTAGCCTATCGGTGCTCATCAATGCAACCTCACCAGTGCCCATCTATGCAGTCTCACCAATGCCCATCAGCACAGCCTCACCAGTGCCCATTAATGCAGCCTCACCAGTGCCCATGAATACAGCCTCACTAGTGCCCATAAACGCAGCCTCAATAGTGTGCAAGAATACAGCCTCCCTAATGCCCATCAATGCAGACTCACCAGTGCCCATGAATGCAGCCTCACCAGTGTCCATGAATGCAGCCTCACCAGTGTCCATGAATGCAGCCTGATCGGTGCCCATCAGCACGGGAATTTGAGAGAAGAGTGACGCCAGATTACAAAGAGCAGGGATCTCCTGCTTACCAGCCAACTGTATATGAAGTTCCTCCTCCTGAACCGATTCCTATGATAGATGTCACACATCCTGGCATTGGATGACAGCGGCCGGTAAGCGGGAGATCCCTGCTCTGTTTAATGCGGTAGCGCTTGTCCCCCTTCCCCTCGCCCCGGCCCTGGGTGCCCCCCTCTGCCTCAGCTCATGACGCCTGATTGCAGGGGTTCCCTGAGATTGAGAAAGGCTAATCAAGAAAATCAAAATAATATAGCCAAGAAGAAAAAAACGTTATTTGGCCACCAACCCAAACAAAAACCCTTCATTGTAATAAAACCAATCAAAAATCATAAAATGCCACTAGGCTATATGGCCCTAGATCTGCAAATCCAGGGCCACATGGCCTGGAGGCATTTTTTGCTTTTTAATTGGTTTTCATACAATAGGGGTTTTAGATACTTGTTTGGGTTGTCAGACAAATAATATTTTTTTCTTCTTGACTATATTATTTTTATTGTCTTGATTATCTGTATTATGTATAGTTATCTTTTCAAGTTGTTTTTTGAGACACCTGAAGCTCCTATGATATATAGCATCTAGCGAATATAACTTTTCCTGACTCTATCCAAAGCTAATAAAAACCCCAACTGAATGACTTTTGAGGGTCTATTTATAAATGTTTTTACCCGAGATGCACACAACGTTCAGTCAAGATTAGTGTTGAGCGAACCTGGACTGTAACGTTCGGGTCCGTACCGAACTTTGGGGTGTCCGGGACCCGGACCCGAACACGGACATTTCAAGAAACGTTCGGGTTCGGGTTCTGGTAGTTGATCACGCATGTTGAACAGCTGCAGAGCAGCCAATCAACAAGCGTTTCACTGGTTTGCCCTTAGAAGCCATCACAGCCATGCCTACTAATGGCATGGCTGTGATTGGCCAGTGCATCATGTGACCCAGCCTCTATATAAGCTGGAGTCACTTGATGCTGCAGTCACATGCTCTCTGAGACTCTGACTAGTATAGGGAGAGGAAGCTGCCAGCATTTTTGTGAGAGACAAATTGCAGACATTTTAACATCTGATCCTGCATTCTGAGATTACTACTACTGTTGCTCTGAGGGACAGATTGCAGAAATTTGGGATTTCACATACTGCTGCTTTGAGTGACAGATTGCAGATCAAACCCTGCATAACACAACGATCGCTACGATCGTACACAACGATCAGATTGTGGGAGTAATTTGAGATTTCACATACTGCTGCTTTGAGTGACAGATTGCAGATCAAACCCTGCATTACAGAACGATCTGACTGCACTAGGTAGAGGCTTCTGCTTAGAGGGACAGATTATTGTTCAAAAATCATTGCCTACTCCTATAGGGCCAGGTTCCAGCTGTTGCTGTAAGGGACAGATTATTGTTCAAAAATCATCTTCTAGTTCTGAAGGGAGAGCTTCCAGCTGTTGGTGTGAGCGGAGCATTTCTTGCACCAAAATAAAAAGTCAGTCTACCTTGGTGTTTTCAAAAAAAAAAAAAAGGTATTAATTGGTATTAATAAATACTTACATAGGGCTACATAGTACAATTGCGGGCACAATGAAGAGAGCAAATAAGGGACGTGGTCATGGTGCTGCGGTGATGCTGGTGCTGCTGGTGTTGGTGGTGTTGGTGAACCTCCTGTTGGAAGGAGAGGACGTGGTTGAGGTGTGCCAGCTACACGCACAAGGGAAACACCTTCCTCAGGTAGCCAACAGAACCTTCACCGGTATATGGTAGGCCCGAATGCCCCTCAACGATTGGTGAGGCCAGAACAAGTACAGGAACTAGTAGATTGGGGGGCTCTAGTTCCTTCATATTGTCTCCCTCCCGGTCCCTTGATGAAAGCTCAGAGTAGGCACCTGAACCCCATGGCCATCTGTCTTTCACCTCAGCCCCTTGTAAATTAGCCAAGCAGTCTGAGCCCCAAGTCCTGCATGAGACTCTTATGCTTTTTGATGACTCTCCTGGTGTGCTTTCCGTGGGCCATCCACATAGCGCTGCCACAGAAGTGGAAGACATTGAGTGCACCGGTGCCCAACCACTTCTGTTGCATGATGAGGACATGGAAACACCAGCGCAGCACGTCTCTGATGATGACGAAACACAGGTGCCAACTGCTGCAACTTGCCTCAGTGTGCACACTGACAAGGAGGGCAGTGGTGAAGGGTGGTTGGAAGATGATGTGGAGGATGATGAGGTCCTAGACCCCACATGGAATGAGGGTCATGTGAGTGACATGTGCAGTTTGGAGGAAGAGGTGGTGGTCGCACAGAGGCACCAGCACAGCAAAAGAGGAAGCAGGTTGCAAAAGCGGAGTGAGCGTCCCCTAGACAGTATGCCTGCTACTACCCACCGCACCCAGGGACCTAGCACATCAAAGACAGCCCAAAGGCGTTCCCCCTCGTGGCAGTTCTTCAGACAATGTGCTGACGACAAGACACAAGTGGTTTGCAAGCTGTGCAATGATAGCCTGAGCCAGGGCATAAATGTTCTCAACCTGAGCACAACCCCCATGACCAGGCATCTAAATTCAAGGCACAAGCTGCATTGGAATAATTACCTCAAAATCCAAGAAAGGTCTCGGCCTCCTCCTGCTTCCTTTTCTGCTGCTGCCTCGGCCTCTTCCTCCACCTCTACAGTGACAGTGTCACCTGCCACCCAGCAAACAGACGATATGACAGCAACGCCACCATGTCCGCCACCATCCCCAAGCATTTCCACATGGTCCCATGGAAGCTTACAGCTGTTCATCTCCCAAACACTGGAG
>BLSH010309848.1:402580-417153 GCA_018402905.1 Glandirana rugosa
CTTTATAACATATTTACCTGTTGAAACACATTTTTTTTACCCAAAAGTAAAATAAAGGTGTAAAAGGCTTTTGAACACCTTTTTTACTGTACAAGTTTTCTGAGTAATACGGAGGATCTTATATGCAACCCCACAAACGAAAGGTTTTACCCCATTAACATACCCACAAAGGTAGCAGAACCACGAAGTCCTGGAAGTTTTCACGTTCTCCATCAGTTCTTTACTCTACACATTAAAAACGAGGATCTTGCGGACTACCGCGAGGGACGTACAACTCGAAGACATAACAGCACGAAAAATCCTTTGAAAAAGGGCGTGCCATTTTAGTCTGTGTTCATATTGGTTGATCCTGTATCTTAAAGGTACTCTCGTTTAAAAGAACTTAATACAAAAATACCGTGCGGGAAAAAGTTTCCTAAAAAGCACGACAATACAGAAGCTCAACATGCAGGGAGCGCCATCAGGCGTTCTAGGAGCAAAAATTACACATCTCATTTCTTGACTACCTCTTGCACTTTTGAAGGTCCTGAAGCACCAAGACGATGGAAACACCCATACAATTACCCCATTTTGGAAAGCAAACACCCCAACGTATATTCTAGGAGGCATAATGAGTCTTTTGAACATGTCATTTTTTCCACAAGTTTTCGGAAAATGTGGAAATAAAATGAAAACCCATTTTTTTTACACAAAGTTGTCCATTTATACAATATTTCTAACACACAGCATGGACCTAGCAAAAATTACACCCCAAAATATATTCTGCTACTCCTCCTGAGTATGGCAATACCCCATATGTGTGACTTTTCAACAGCCTGGTCACATACAGAGGCCCAACATGCAGGGAGCACCGTCAGGTGTTCTGGGGGCATAAATTTCAAATCTAATTTGACTACCTATTACACTATTGTGAGGCACTGTGGTGGCATGGATAGGCACTTTAGTGGCACGGATGGGCACTGTAGTGGCACGGATGGGCGCTGTAGTGGCATGGATAAGCACTGCAGTGGCATGGATGGGCACTGCAGTGGCATGGATGGGCAGTGTAGCGGCATTGATAGGCACTGTAGTGGCACGGATGGGCACTGTAGTGGCATAGGTGCTACCATAGTGGCATGGATGTGTCACAGATGAGAACTGATGTGGTATGGATGAGCATGAATGAGGCACAAATGAGCCATGGATGGGGATGGATGAGCACGGATGGGTATGACTGAGCACGGATGGGGATGACTGAGCACAGAAGAGGATGTCTGAGCATGGATAGGGATGACTGAGCACGGATAGGGATGGATGAGCATGAATGAGGCACAAATGAGCCATGGATGGGGATGGATGAGCACGGATGGGGATGACTGAGCACGGATGGGGATGACTGAGCACGGAAGAGGATGTCTGAGCATGGATAGGGATGACTGAGCATGGATGGGATAACTGAGCATGGATAGGGATGGATGAGCATGGATGGGATGACTGAGCACAGATGGGGATGGATGAGCAGGGATGAAGATGACTGAGCACGGATGAGGATGACTGAGCACAGATGGGGATAAGTGAGCATGGATAGGGATGAGTGAGCACGGATGGGGATGGGTGAGCACGGATGGGTGAGCATGGATGGGGATGAATGAGCACGGATGGAGATGGATGAGCACAGATGGGGATGACTAAGCACGGATGGGGATGGATGAGCACGGATGGGGATGGATGAGCACAGATGGGGATGACTAAGCACGGATGGGTGGGTGAGCACAGCTGGGTGGGTGAGCATAGATGGATGGGTGAGGATGGATGGCTGGTTGGGTAAGCATGAATAGCTGGGTGAGCATAGATGGCTGGGTGAGCATGGATGGCTGGGTGAGCATGGATGGCTGGGTGAGCATGGATGGCTGGATGAGCATGGATGGCTGGCTGGGTGAGCATGGATGGCTGGATGAGCATGGATGGCTGGGTGGGTGAGCATGGATGGCTGGGTGAGCATGGATGGCTGGATGAGCATGGATGGCTGGGTGGGTGAGCATGGATGGCTAGGTGAGCATGGATGGCTGGGTGAACATGGATGTCTGGGTGGGTGAGCATGGATGGCTGGGTGAGCATGGATGGATGGTGGGGGTGCAGCCTGGCACATAGCAGCGCTGTGGGCACTTCAGATTCTCTGCCCACAGTGCTGCTGCATTGCTCTCTCCCCTCTCCTCGCACACTGCACCGATCAGTGTGGAGAGGGGAGAAAAAAGCCGGCACTTCCACCGGCTTGTACACATGTGATCATTCCATCATTGGACAATCACATGGTAAAAGGCCGCTGCAAGCGGCCATTCAGTGCGATCCGTATAACCGGATCCGTGAAATCCGTTAACTGGTTAATGTATTAACAAATTTAGATACACTACCAAACTGAAGCCAAACTCCAGCTCACACTTTATGATCAGTTGCAGTAAAGAGTTTTTTTTTCCTTTTGGGATAAAGGTTTTGAATGAATAAATAAAAGCTGGTCATTATAATCAGTAGTTTGTCTCATACATGTAATCTGATACATTCTGCTGGAGAGCTCCGGCTTTTGAAAAACAACACACTTGCTGGATGGATCACTGGGTTAAAATAAAGGAAAGAAAGCCTAAAAAAGAAAATGAATGCAGCCATCACATCTAAGAATTGGTAAGCTGCAATATAATAAATGTTTTTGCTTTAATACTGCTTTAAAATAATTTTAGTATAAGACTTTCACATTGTACAAGCTTGCTCCATTAATGTAGTAAAGATATTTATAGAGAAGTCAGTAGAGGGATGGTCTGTTAATGGCACACTTTAGTCAAAATTAAAAGTTTAACCTTGAGATGCCAAAAGGGACTGGGGATTAGTGGAGTGATTTCCCTGAAAATGATTGCACCATGAAATGTTTGCCTTCACTGAAATTTCATCAGAATCAGCTTAACATTTTTCCATGTGGTTGGTTTAGCCATAATTGGCTTGAGAAGAAAGGTCACGGTTTGATTTTTTTCTTTTTTTATATATTACAAAGCCATGTGATCCACATGTCAGCATTGACATGGTTTATGGTGATCAGTGGCTTTGTTTATAAACAAAGTCATGTCACTAACAGCTGCCATTGTATCTTTTTCTAGGTTCACTCCACGAGCAACAACAGGATTTTGAAAAAGGATTCTGTACTACTTTGGCGCGATTCTGGCCCCATAAAACATGCGAATCACAAAGTAGCATCCAAGTCGCACTACATAATTGTACTAAAAGTCGGATCAAAATCAGATTGCAGCAGTGTGAGCCTAAGTTGTTTTCTGAAAAATGGCTGCACATAGTTAAAACATAATAATAATTTTAATAATTGTAAAAAGATAATAAAAATACTGTAGATTTTTTCCCCAGGATGGTTAAAAGGCGCCTCCCCAAACCCTATCAGCAATATATGAGTCCTCCCCTCCCCCTCCTTCTCCTTTCCTTCTGTATGGAGGTTTCAATGGGAGGCATTGGGGTTGATTTACTAAAGGCCAATAAACTGTTCACTTTGCAAGAGAAGTTGCATTTTGCAAGGGAATTGTCCCCAGAGTTTAGTGAATATGGGGAAATTTAACTTTGCAAAGAATATTCAATTGCGTACAATGAAAATTACAAAAAAAAAATACATTTTTGAATATGATGATGGAAGTCAGCAAAGCGTCACTTCATTCACTTACTCTGGGGAAAATTCCCTTGCGAAGTACAATATCCCTTGCAAAGTGAACAGACTTTTTGCCTTTAGTCATTCAACCCATTGCAATTGAGTTACTAAAGGCAAGGGAAGTTGCACTTTGCAAGGAGACCTTCCCCACAGCTTAGTGAATGTGGCACAATTTCACTTTGCAAAGAATGCCCAATCATGCGCGAGGAAAATAAAAAGAAAATATTTTTTTCCTGCACATGATTGGATGATGGAGGTCCCCAACCAATTTGAGCAATTTATGAGTCCTCCCCTTCCCCCTCTTCTCTTTCCACTCGCTATGGAAGTTTTGATGGGAGACATTGCGGTTGATTAAAGGCCAATAAATTGTGCATTTTGCAAGAGAAGTTGCATTTTGTGAGGGAATTTTCCCCAGAGTTTAGTGAATGTGGTGAAATTTACCTTTGCAAAGAATATTCAATCACCTAAAAGGAAAATTACAAAAACAAAAATAATTTTTGTGGATGATGGAAGTCAGCAAAGCGTCACTTCATTCACTTAACTCTGGGGAAAATTCCCTTGCATAGTACAATATCCCTTACAAAGTGAACAGACTTTTTGCCTTTAGTCATTCAACCCATTGCAATTGAGTTACTAAAGGCAAGGGAAGTTGCACTTTGCAAGGAGACCTTCCCCAGAGCTTAGTGAATGTGATGCAATTTCACTTTGCAAAGAATGCCCAATCATGTGCGGGGGAAATAAAAAAAAAATGATTTTTTTTCCTGCACATGATTGGATGATGAAGGTCCCCAATCCCTATGAGCTATTTATGAGTCCTCCCCTCCCCTTTCTTCTCCTTCCCCTCGCTATGGAGGTTTCAGTGAGAGACAATGAGGTTTATTTATTAAAGGCCAATAAACTGTTCACTTTACAAGGTAACTTGCCTTTTTATAAGGGAATTTTCGCCAGAGTTTAGGGAATATGGTGACATTTTTAATTACAATTTTTTTGTTAATTTTAAAAAATGCACTTTGTTTGCATATGATTGGGTGATGGAAGTCGGCAAAGCTTCACTTTATTTATTAAACTCTGGGGAAAATTTACTTGCAAAGTGCAACGTCCCTTGCAAAGTGAACAGAGTATTTACCTTTAGTCAATCAACCCAATGGGATTGATTGACTAAAGGCAAACAGGCTGTTCACTTTGCAAGGAAATGTAACCCAGAGGTTAGCGAATGTGGTGCAAAAATTACTTTGCAAAGAATACCCAATCATGTGCAGGGGAAATAAAAAAAAACATGATTGGACGACGGAAACCCCCAGCCTCTCTTTGTCTGAGCAGTTACCCCTCTCCTTCCCTTTTTCTCTGATTTGCTTTCCTATGGCAGTTTCAATGAGAGACACTGTGTCAAAAAGCGGGCAACAACTGCTGCCCTCTACCTTTATGGCCCGGACACAGGATCCGAAAATCGGACGAAAAATACGATCGTACGATAATCGGATCGTTAATACACAGCTTACGAGAGCCGATCATGACAGTTCATCCGATAATATTCGATCAGCCATGCATGAAAATTTTGATTGCAATTTTCCTTTAATCAGTACAATTGTCATCCAAAAAACACAATACAAATACACTACAACACATGACATCACTTCCGATTTTTTTATTCTGTCGTACGAGAATTTTCATGACTTTAGTACACTCTTCCGATTCGATCTGATATTAGCATGCAAAAAAACAAAAAACAAATGATCTGTCGTCCGACTTTTGGATCGTGTGTGCGGGGCATTAGAAAATGCACGCCGTTCATCGCTCCTATTGAAGACGTCGCCGCCGTTTGACGCTTGTACTTCAACATCAAACTTTGTACTTTCAACTTGTTTTCTTTTTTTCCAGACGCGGCGAGTTGTTTACCACGCCATTCCTCTGCAGAATTCTCTTCTGTTTACTTTGTTAATTAGATCTAAATTGATTTCAAACAAAGCCATCCTCGCCTCGGAACACCCCGGCTCCGCTGTACTTTGCTCGCCTGTTGTAGGGAGGTTCAGCGTGTGATTGAAACAAACAAGAGAATAATAAGAAAGTAACAGACAGCTAAACTCTCCATAATGTCTTGTTAGTGACTTGGCAGCACATGCCCAAGCAGCAGAACCCGGCACTTTCCTTCTACGCCGACATATGGCTGCTGTAATTTGAAAGCGATCCGCAGAATTTCTAATCGGTACCTTGCAAACCTCTGCTGACTTCATGGAAATATTTATTTTCTTTTTTTTTTTGTTTTATATTTACTGTTTTTGAATGATGTTGATTTTCTTTGCTTTTTATATGTGGGGATAACCTAGATACTCAGCCATCCAGTGGATCCAGCATTGTGTTGCTGACATCCGCTTCTCTGCTGTAGCTGCTCGGGTCCCGCGCCGCCATGTTCCACTGTGACATCATCAGTAGGATGCGCCTGAGCCGGTGCGCTGCTCAGCCAGCCACTTCCCTCCTTAAGGCCCCATTCACATCCGAGCGATTATCTGCTTGAAGCTCAAAAACGCTGGAGGAGAAAAAAATCAATTATTCTCTATGGAGATGGTTCACATCTGCACTCCAAGTCGCCAGAAGCTCAAACAAGTTCTAGAGCTTTTTTTATCGCTGGAATCGGGCAGATTTGGGCATTTTCGCCACGTTTGTATCCCCGTAGAAGTGTATGGAAACATGCCATGTGCGCGTATATGCACGTTTTTGCTCATTTCTACGCGCGTTTTTGCACGATTTTCTACTCAAATGAAAAAAAGTAAAAAATAAAATAGTGATCATTAATGAATAAATAAATATCAAATAAATACACAAATAACAAAAATCATCATAGATAAATAAGATAAATGAATAATATGTAATAATACATTAATAAATAATAATTAACCTCTAACCTTAAAAATATTAAATACATTATTATTATTTTTATTATTAATAATAATAATAATAATAATAATATAACATTTAGGCCCCTTTCGAACTTGTGTGTCGCGATTTTACAGCGATTTTACAGCGATTTCGGATCAGTACGACTTTGGTCCGACTTTGTTGCAATTTTGGCACAGTGAAAACATATTACAAAGTCGTACAGAAATCGCATCTATATTATTCAGGTGCGATTTGCATGAGACTTTGAGGGTTTAACATTGAAGTCTATAGACCTCAAGTTACATCAAAGTTGTGCCAAAGTTATGCAGGGACTACTTTGAAGTCGGCACGACTTGAAAGTCATACAGATATGAATGGTACTCATTGTAAATAATGGGGAACGACTTGTCATGCAACTTTGCAGTCCCAAGTCTCAGGACAAGTAGCATAAGTGTGAAAGGGGCATAAAACGTTTGTTAACCCAAAAAAAAAAATGCTGCTCCTGTCTCTTTAATGTGCAATTAGCAGCATGGTGCTTTTGCTTTTTAAATGATCCCTCTGTATCCCCCAAAATACCTGTTTGATAATGCCAGGTCATGACTTCCTCCCTGAGTGCTGACTCCCCTATCATATTAGCTGATCCTGAGAGCCCCGTGGTCTATGCAGTCTGTCACTAGCAACTCCCCAGTCTTCAACTCCCACTCCTCCCCCTCCCTCTCCCTGTCAGTATGTAGAGTCTCTTCTCTGATTTCAAAATTAACTTTTAAAGCTCCTCTCCACTATGTATTAGAAGAATAAGTTCCCCTGCGTCAGTGTTATCATAAATATTCTTATCTGTAAAGATAACACACCGGCTTCCTACACGTGGCTCTCTGTCCTCTCCTCTCCAGCTGACATCAGCAGCAGTGCTTGGCGCCACCCTCAGGAATTCTTGGCTGAGCAGAGGAGAGAGAAAAATTACAGCTGATCATAGGATGCCTGTGTGTTATCTATACAGATAAGTATATATATGTTATAACACAGGCACAAGGGAACTTATTGTGCTAATACAGAGGGAATGGGAGCATTTTATGCAAGTGGCTTAACAACCACCTTAAACACCCAAACTCGAACAAACAAAATACATTGTTATTAATAATTATAATAATAATCATTTATTTTGTGTTAGGGTGTTTAGTTATTTATTATTATTTTTTTTTAAGGAGTAAGGGTTAAAGTTAAGGGTTAATTATTTATTTATTGCTACTTAGTATTAATTTATTGAATGTATTTATTTTTTATTTATGATTTTTATTTATTTGTGTATTTATTTTACATGTATTTATTCATTTATTATTATTCGTATAATAATAAAAAAAATAAATTAAAAAATAAATAAAATAGTAATAAATATCCCTAACCACAAATCCCAACCCTAACCCTAACCTAAACTGAACTTGAACCCCTTATCCTAACGAATAAAACATTATAATAAATAAATAATAATAATAAAAGAGGACATAAAAGGTAATGGAAAAGCTAAAAAAGCTGAAATGCTATTGTCACACAAGTGGGTGGGTTTGGGGCGCAGTGCTCTGCGCCCCGAGCCCACCTTTTATTGAAGCCGATTAGAGCCTCAAGCTCTTATCACGTGCTTCAAAAAAAAAACCCCCATCGGAATCCATGCGCCCGGCGCCCTGTGTGGAGATTAGGGGCCGGATGCATGGATTAGGAAGGGCTTCCACTGGATATGTCACATATTCCAGGAGGCACCAAAGGCATCGATGCTATTCAACAGACAAAGAGGGAGGATGGAGGGAGGGCCAAAACGTATTCCCTAAAAAAAAAATGTAAGTAGAAAAAAGACAGATATTTGTGTAGAGTGTGTGTGTGTGGGGGGGGGGGGGGTTATAAAACACACAAATCGATGCAGTTCTGCGTTTATAATCATTAACCACTTGCCGACTGCCCTATAGCATTTTTACTACTGAAGGACGGCTGCGCTTTGCAGGATTATGTATATATACGCGATCACTTCTGGGTAGCGTGCGCAGGTGTGGCCGCCAGCGGCTTGCTCCCACTGTGATTGTACCGGCGGACTCAATGTCCGCTGGCACACGCCAATCATTCTGTACACAGACAGAACTGCGATCTGCCTATTTGAACAAGGCATATCATCGTTCTGTCAGTAAAGAAGGTGCCGCCGCCCCCCCATCCATGCGTCTGGCCCCCTAATCTACATGCAGGGCACCGGACGCATGGATTCCAATGGGGGTTTTTTTTTGAAGCACGTGATTAGAGCTGCCGTCTGTCTACCATGGGGGGGGGGGGGGGCGGGGTGGTGGGTGACCGCCGCAGTCCGTTTCCTGAGGGGGGGTGTTGGTGTCAGTTTGTGCCACCCACCCCCCAAAATAGTGGGCACCAGCCGCCACTGACAATGACAGTGCATGTTCTAGCACTGGCCCCAAAAAAAGTGTCAAAAGTGTCAGTGAGTGTCCAATTTGTCAGCCGCAATATCGCAGTCTGGCTAAAGTCGCTGATCGCCACCATTACTAATAAAAAGAATATAAAAATACCATAAATATATCTCCTATTTTGTAGACACGATAACTTTTGTGCAAACCAATCAATATACGCTTATTGGGATTTTGTTTACCAAAACCACGTAGCAGAATAAAGATTTTTTACATTTTTTTTATTGGATATGTTTTATAGCAGAAAGCAAAAAATATTGGGATTTTTTTTCAAAAGTGTCGCTCTTTTTTTGTTTATAGAAAAATAGAAAACGCAGAGGTGACCAAATACCTCCAAAAGAAAGCTCTATTTGTGGGAAACAAAGGACATAAATTTTATTTGCGTACAACGTCGCATGACCGTGCAATTGTCAGTTAAAATAACTCAGTGCCAAATCGAAAAAAATGGCCTGGTCATGAAGGAGGGTAAATCTTCCGGAGGTTAAATGGTTAATACGTCATTAAGGACTTGTTCACACCAGAATGAGGTGTGGGAGAAGTGCATCCCATGTGACATCATCCTCAGGAGGCTGCGCCTGAACCTTGAAGAGCCAGCAACACTGCTTGGCCTTCCCCCTCCTCCTTTAACCACTTCAGCCCCGGAAGGATTTACCCCATTCCTGACCAGAGCACTTTTTGCGATACAGCACTGCATTGCTTTAACTGACAATTGTGCGGTTGTGTGACGTTGTACCCAAACAAATATTGACGTCTTTTTTTTCCCCACAAATAGAGCTTTCTTTTGGTGGTATTTGATCACCTCTGCGGTTTTTATTTTTTGTGCTATAAACAAAAAAAAGCAACAATTTGAAAAAAAATTTTTTTTTTACTTTTTGCTATAATAAATATCCCAAAAAAATGTAAAAAAAAAATTTCTTCCTCAGTTTAGGCCGATATATATTCTACAAATTTTTGGTAAAAAAAATTGCAATAAGCGAATATTGATTGGTTTGTGTAAAAGGTACAGCGTTTACAAAATAGGGGATAGATTTATGGCATTTTTATTATTATTATTTTGTTTTTACTAGTAATGTTGGCGATCTGCAATTTTTAGCGGGACTGCGGTATTGCGGTGGACAGATCGGACACTTTTGACACTTTTTTGGGGCCATTGACATTTATACAGCAATCAGAGATAAAAATAGCCACTGATTACTGTATAAATGTCATTGGCAGGGAAGGGGTTAACACTAGGGGGGCAATCAAGGGGTTAAATAATAAATAAATAAATAAATAAAAAGGGGCAGACTCGATGGACTACTCAGTCTTTTTCTGCCGTCACTTTTCTATGTTTCTATGTTTCTAAATGTTCCCTAGGGAGGTGTTTCTAACTGTGTGGGGGCTGGGCTGACAGGGAGTAGAGATAGATCGCTGTTCCGGACTACTTGGAACAGCAGATCTCTCTCTACTCCCCTGACAGAATGGAGATCAGTCTGTTTACATTGACAGATCTTCGTTCTGGCTCTCTGTGGATCAATTGCAGGTAGCTGGCGGACATTGTGCCCGCCGGCCACACGCATCAGCTCCAGCATCGCGCTGCGGGCCCACACGCGCCCCCTATAGCTCTTAAAGTGGCCGGCAATAACAGCGATTTGCGCAGACGTGCCAACCTGCCGCAGTACAACTGCAGCGGCTGGTCGGCAATCGGCTAATGAATGGAATGATTGTAGTTTTCACTGGGTGCCACCCAGAATACTTGACACATCCCCGGAGGCACTGGGGGCACTGGTGCCATTGGTGGTAAGGTCCAAAAAGACATGGATGAGCGAGTTTGGGGTGGAGAAACTTGAGTCCTGACCTCAACCCAATAGAACACCTTTGGGATGAATTAGAGCAGAGACTGGGAGCCAGGCCTTCTCATCCAACATCAGTGCCTGACCTCACAAATGCACTTCTGGAAGAACGGTCAAACATTCCCATAGACATTCCTAAACCTTGTGGACAGCCTTCCCAGAAGAGTTGAAGCTGTTATAGCTGCAAAGGGTGGGCCAACCCAATATTGAACCCTACAGACTAAGACTGGGATGCCATTAAAGTTCATGTGCGTGTAAAGGCAGGTGTCCCAATACTTTGTGGGCAATATAGTGTATATATATATATATAGTACACACACATAACTGAATGTATAGACAGGCTCTATATATGCACACTAGCCTTAGTTTTGTGTAGTAGGATATAATAATTATTCTCAGCATGACTTCTTCTGTTATAAATTCTTTCCACTTCTTCATGCTCAGCAGTGAAACTTGAGGATTTTCACTTTATTCCGTTTCATTAAAATGTTTCATTCAGCCATCTGGATGCTGGCAGTTTGTTCTGAGTAATAATGTGTTTCTTGAGCAAGCACACCTGCTAGACACACATATCAGGGGTTTTAAGCCTAATCACAATTCTAAACAATTAGACATGCGAATCATTTGCTTACTGTCACAGTTCATCATATTGATTGAACGCTGCCGATGAAATGTCTTTGTCTTGCACAGATTGGGCACTGTGCATGAACCCCGTGTGCTGCACTCATCGACCAGTCAGATACAAGCTGACATGTTTCTAGTGCTATGTTTGGAAATACAAGATCAAGTCTTATTGGCTGTTTTCCTATGGCTCCCAGTTGTCATTGGAGGGACTCTCCCTCTTTTAAAATCCCTCTGTCCCTCATTCCTCCTGAGTTGTTACTTCTTGTGATCTGATATATAAATCACTATAAAAAGAAATTGTAATATTTAATGTAATTTTCTAATGTAATATTTAAAAAAAATTGTATCACGGATACTCAAGAACATGAAAGCTGCCAAGTCCAAAAAACAAATGTGAACTTCATGAGATAATTCTCATGTATAGGATCCTCTTGGACTTTATAGGCAGAGAAAATGTGGAGACAAAAAGGAGTAGTAGTATAAAAGAAATTGAATTTTATTAATATATTAAAATAAGGGTATATATATTCACATGTATCTATCACACAACATGGGAACAGATAATGTGTGAGAATGCAAACATAAGAACAGTATACAGGAACATTGAGCAAAACAAGAAAAAGAGGTGCCACAATAAAGTACAGTATTGGTAATAAGAAAACTCAATGCATGGGAGTTGCACACCTAAGCAACTATATTAAAGCGGGGTCCGGGGGCAAGTTCCATAGTCATCCCAACATGTTTCGGAGTTTACAATCCTTCTTCAGGGGTTATTTGCATTGAATAAAACAGAATACATAATCTGTAGATAGAGCATGAACAACAGTCATTTGACATGCAATATTTTGAGTAGGGACATGAAAAGAGTAAAAAAGCGCCCCCCACGGGGGAGGAGCCAAACACTTACATCTGCACTGAGTGGCGCCAACCACCTGAGTTCCTGAGCAGCCCAGTAGGTCCAAAACTGGTGGAAAAGGCCTGTATCCCCGACCCCGGCAACCACTCAAGCCAAAATGACCCAGAGCGGGCTCATGTGATGGTGCAACTACAAGGAATGCTGGCTGACCACTGGTAGTGGTGTATTGTGAGCTAAATAAAGGAGTACAAAAATATATATAGATCTCAGGGAGTACTGAACATTAATAACTAGATAAGGGAATGAGAAACCAAGGGCCCTACCAAACAATGCCATAACATCGGTGTTTTTATGCGTAAGTTCCGCATAAAAACACCAATGTTACGGCATTGTTTGGTAGGGCCCTTGGAGGTGGTAGCTCCTGGTCTTGACGGGGACGACTGGGACGATATTTGGGAACCCCCTTTATAGTGTCTAGTGTCTTCTAGAGACCGGTTGATCCTTTACAAATTTCTACATAGAATATAACTTACCCCAGCCAGGATAGCTAGGATGTTTGGGAACCAATTTTCACAATGCTGGAGGTGTTCCACACCACATGCGAATTTCATGCACATTTTCTGGGAGTGTCCTCACATTAAACCATACTGGCAAGACATAGCGGCGCATATTCGGTAACTTACCTCTATTTCAATCCCTCTATCCATTGAAGTATGTCTGTTGTACCTAGTGCAAACCTTGGCTACTACAAGAGCCATAAGGACCCTCCTCACCCTACTCCTTTATTATGCAAAGAAACACATTATTCTATCTTGGAAGAGCTCCTCTACCCCAACATTGGCCTCCTGGAAATCCCTGGTTAACAAACAGTGCCCCTCTACAAGGGGACATATCTAAATAGGGGGGTCCCGCCTAAATTTGAAAATGCGTGGGGCGGTTGGATGGCCTCTGAGGACATGGTCTCCGACAGATTCCTGGAGTTGAGGGCCCCTGATAAGTGTTAGTGCTGCTAAGATGGGACAGTTGGGTTGCTGTGATTAAGAGGAGTCTAATGCCACACTGAAGTTTTTTTAGAGGTGATACACTAAATGATTCGCTGATCCGCCAATTCATCCAGGGGGAAAGACGAGTGAAGGATGGTGAGGAGAGCCAGAAAAACATTGTTCACCTGGGATGGCGTTACCAAGCTCACTATAATATATCCCTCCTTGTTGGGGGTCTATGATATGTATATGACTGTACTGGCAAGTGTTTTATAACTTAGGTTTTATACATGACCTACTGTTAGGTCTCTGAAGTTTGTGGACTGTTGTTGTATGTCTGCGCAAAAAACACTCACAAATGTAATTCACAAAAAAAAAAAATGTAACATGTAATGTAATATTTACTAATAAATGCAATATTGTAATATTTAATGTAATGTTTACTATTAAAACGTAACATTTAATGTAATATTTACTAATAAATGCAAAATTGTAATATTTAATGTAATGTTTACTATTAAAATGTGGATAGTTTCATATGTTGTAGTAAACAAAAGGATGGACTTTATCGGCACGTACACATATATTGAATAAAATCACATTTATTGAATAATTATAAAATTTAAACACCACATATGCATATATGGCGTTTTTACAAAAGATATCCGACATACATAGCTAATCCTAAATTACCACCAAAACAGTGATCCTCGTGGGACATAATTGAGTAAGTAACACCAATATACACAAATGCATCATCATTTTGTATAGTAGTTGCCCACAGAGGAGGGTTCCACTTAGTTATTTTGGTGTAAATTAGTTGTTTCGTTGGTTCTGGCTCGACATGTTTCGCAACACAAGGTCGCTTCGTCAGGAGCCCAACTTTCTATTCTTAAAAATGTAAATAGAAACATATATTAGTGCATTTTATCAAAAAACAACAACCTCTAAGAGGTAATAACATGTGCTTACTCACTCGCGCCAGTTGAACCAACAGGCCTCCACCCCGGTGAGCCACCCGAAGGGCCCGTCCACTCCCGACCCCACCCCGGCCGTAATATGCTGAGTATGGGGGCACATATGTAAAAGCTAAACATAACAAGAGTATATAGTTTATTATGGGTAAAAGAGAAGTAGTTTGTATATATATTCAAATTGGGTATATTAGCTACCTCTAATGTGCACTTACATGTAGCTTATAATTGTGACCTCTCAGGTTTCTGAAAAACCAATTCTGGACAGCTAATAACAGGGGTCCACACCTGTTTCCTTAAAGCA
>BLSH010309848.1:425961-448511 GCA_018402905.1 Glandirana rugosa
CCTCCGAAGGGGAAGGGGACGAGAGGCACCCGTAGTACCGCAACCTGAGCAGGGGAAGGGGAAGCCTTCAATGCCATGATGCCCACGGAGAGCAGGGGAAAAGGGAAGCCTCCAACGCCATGATGCCCACGGAGAGCAGGGGAAGGGGAAGCCTCCAGCACCATGATGCATGCCCACAGAGAGCAGGGGAAGGGGAAGCCTCCACCGCCATGATGCATGCCCACGGAGAGCAGGGGAAGGGGAAGCCTCCAATGCCATGATGCCCATGAAGAGCAAGGGAAGGGGAAGCCTCCACCACCATGATGCTCACGGAAAGCAGGGGAAGGGGAAGCCTCTGCCACCGTGATGCCCACTGAGAGCAGGGGAAGCCTCTGGAAAAGCCTGGGAGAAGCTCTGCCATAGATGGGGTATGTGCTCCGGACCTGACCGATTGACCTACCAACAGGGGGGGGGTGGGATTGGTGGTTGTGGTGGGGGTGCACTGTTTGCCCCGCCCCCAAAAAAAAATTACCACCAGCCGCCACTTCTCTTCACTGCCTGCCAAATGTCCTCTGAAGACTGTTCCAATGTGGCAACACAAGTATAAATGAGCCCTAAGCAAGCAAGGTTTTTTTTGTTTTTTTTTTTGAGGGATTTCTTAAAACTCTGCCGTATGTTCAATAAATGACAAATTTTCTCTCCCAACAAAAAGATGTATTGTTGTGCTATTTACAGCAGGAATAAAACCGTCCTCCAGTGTTTTTCTCTCCGCAGAGTCCTTCCATCTTGTCAGAAGTTCTTCTTCTCTCGGTGACTCGGATGACCCTGTTAAAGTTGTCAGGCCAATTCCCACCAGTACCGCTCTTCAAACCGGATTCGTAAGAAGTCCTCATCTGTCTTGTCATTGGTAATCAGGTGAACCCGGCGACGAGACTTGTTTGGGTTCGTTTGACAACAGAAAAAATGATAACCGCTGAATCCCGACAGTCCCAGGAGAAGGGGCCAGAGATTGGCTGGACTGGAAAATGAAAGCGTTCTGCTAAGTACCACTGCTTTCCACTCAGACTAACCTAACCGGCTCACTTCATACAAAAGTCCTCTGATCTAGTGGAAAAAAACTGTGTTAGCAAGGAAATGCTATAAATGCAACCAGCTCAAGCTGAACTAAAAAAACACAAATTAATACAGCTCTGTAATCATTAATAAATCATTAAATGCAGTGGGATTGGGGCACAAGCATTGTGAACCGAGCCCATCCAGTTGTGTGACAATAGCGAATGAATATTCGCTATTTTCATGCTGAATGTCCTTCCTGCCAATCAGAAAGGAGACCCGCTTCCCGATTGGCCACAGAGGAAGAGGGAGGAGACGGAAACGGCCGAACAGGGGAGTCGTGATGCCCGCAGCCCGTGATGCCTGCAGGGGAGAGAAGGAGAAGCTGCCCCCATGATGACCGTCATAGATGACTGCCCGGACCATTGGGAGGGGGGGTTGTGGCGGCTGTGGGTGCACTAATTGACGCCCCCCAAAAAAATGACCCCCAGCCGCCACAACCCCCCCCCCAATGGTCCGGCCAGTCATCTATGGCGGTCATCATGGGGGCAGCTTCTCCTTCTCTCCCCTGCAGGCATCACGGGCGGCCGGCATCACGGCTCCCCTGTTCGGCCGTTTCCGTCTCCTCCCTCTTCCTCTGTGGCCAATCGGGAAACGGGTCTCCTTTCTGATTGGCAGGAAGGACATTCAGCATGAAAATAGCGAATATTCATTCGCTATTGTCACACAACTGGATGGGCTCGGTTCACAATGCTTGTGCCCCAATCCCACCTTATTTTAAAGCCTATTAGAGCCTCTAATCAGTGCTTCAAAAAAAAAAAAAAAAACACACCTCCATTGGAATTCATGCATCCGGCCTCCTGCAAGGAGGCTGGATGCATAGATTGGGGGAGGGGGGGCAGCACCCACGTGTCGTTAATGGATGGGCCACCCCTGATTAAATGTATTTTTTAAAATAGAAGCAGTTTGTGACCTGGCATCAACCTCTTTCAGTTCCTGTGCAGCAGGGCTGGAGTGTGAGAGAAAGAAGCAGCACAAGGAGCCAATCAGATCATGCTCTGATTAGGAGCATGCTGATTGGAGGAGAAGGCAAGGTGACAGAGAGATGAGCTCATCCCTTTTCCTGCACCATTAGGCTACATTCACACAGGTGATTTAGACCAGTGAGAATTGTAGGAGCAAGAATCTTCTGATTGTGGTGCGGCTGCCGACCCCGTTCACTAAAATGACAGGTTGCCAGTCATAGGTGTGCGCAGCCTATTGCATTAGGGCAGTGGTTCTCAACTCCTGCCCTCAGGACCCTCTAACAGGCCAGGTTTTCAGGATAACTGAAATACATCACAGGTGATATCATTTGCTGCTCTGTGATTGCAGTATTCTAGTCTGCATCTCCCCAAGGTAATACTTAAAATCTGGCCTGTTAGTGGGTCCTGAGGACAGGAGTTGAGAACCACTGCTTTAGGGTGTGCACTCCGAAGCTCAAATACACATGCATAGCAGTAGGGCAATGGACAGTGTCACTAGAGCAGTGTATGATGTCAGTAGGGCCAAGATAGATGTCAGTAGTTTATTTTTATTTTCTTTTTTATTATTATTACTTACCATTTAATTTTTTAATTAATTTATTTTTTCTTTTTTTTTACAATTTTTTATGAGCCCCATTGGGGGGCTTCTGTGAAATTTCAGAGGTCTAAACAGACCCCTGATGTTTCACTTTTGAGACTGAGAAAGGGACTGAGGACAGAGATTCCCCAGTCCCTTTCTCTGCAGCCAAGCAGCAGGGTGAATCTGCACAGCACAGAGTGATTAGGGTGTGCCCAGGAACACCTGGCACACCCTGTGCGCACGCCTATGTTGCCAGTGGCCGCAGCTATGGTGTGGTGATCACTGCTGGACACACTTGCTGGATGTGCAAGAGCACCGCACGTAATTGCTGACTGTGCGAATGGACGCGAATATCTGCAGCTGCCGGAGGCCTGTCATTGTAGTGAATGGGGTCGGCATCATACCCTCCTCATTCCATTCCTTCACATACCGCTCTCTGTCATACCCTCCACTCTCCTCTCCTGCACCTACTGCTTTATGTCATACCTTTTGAACAAACTTCCCACCCTGATTCTGCCCACAGTCATACGCTCCTCACTCATCCTCACTCGTTTTACATACTGCCTGCTATCATATGCTCAGCACTCCTCTCCTGTATATATCATCATACTCCTTGTACTCCTTTACTGCACCAAGGGCTCTCTCAGAAAAACAGGGGACTAAGCCTTGTACTTAGAAGTGTTGCACAGCATTTTTTCATCTTTTCCTCTATTAAATCCTCTGCCCTTGTTGTTTTAACTTTGGATAGTAAATTTTTTTTTTTCTGCCAGTAAATACCTTATACAGCCCACTTCCTCTTTCTTGTCTGGTCATTAACCCCGGCTTATGACATCATGCACAGCTCTCTCTCATTCTCGTGAGAGTTTGCCAGGAAGGGAGGGTAGATCAGTCATAAGAGGGCCAATGAGAGCTGCAGGGCTGCAGAGCTGGATATGTGTCTCTGTGTGTCTGTGTAAATCCAGGAAGTGAACAGGCAGCAGCTTCAGCTGCCCACAGTTAAAATGGATGCAGCCAGACTCAGTGAAGGGAGATTTCTTCAGCATATTTGGCAAGTACAGAATTACAGTATATATAAAATAATGTGCAAAGTGGTTGGAGGGAAGCTTCAGAATGGCAAAGATGTTTTTATTACAAATTATGTGAGCAGATTGCAGTTCCTCTTTAGTTTGTTATACGTGTTGGAAATAGCAAGAACTGTTGCATTACTTTAACGAATTTTAAGTAGAATTTTCCTGTACTGCCATATCATTAGCAAAATGTAACAAATGCTTTAATGGATAGTCCCCAATGTGCATTGTAGTTGTGCAGCAATAGGAAAAATAGCGGCAATTTTGAATGCATTTAGCTGCAGTAGCACACCATGCTTCAACTCGCAATATAACTCATTGCAGTGCATGCATTACTGAAATCCAGGGATGTGTAAAGAAGGCCACTCTATTCTACCCTATTCTATTCTACCCAAAATTTAAAAAAAAACAGTTTGGGCTGTAGATCGCATTTAATATTTACTGCCTTTATATATATATTTTTATATGACTATTAGACACCACAGTCACTTTTTTGCAGCTAAAAGCCACACCATGACAGCGTACACAGGCAGAGCAACGTGACCAAATATGGAGATATTATTTAGCAGGAAAAGTTTAGTCCCTTTGAAAAAAAAATAATAACACAATTGAGGCATAATAAACAGACTTATATAATCCATTAGCATAAATATTCTTTCCTTATCCATGGAGGACACATTTCCCGGAGTATTTGTCAGGCTGGATTGAGATCCCGTTACGGTGTCACGCATGATGAGCTTATGAAAGCACCAAGAAGACGCCTCTTTGAAAATATTTCTTTATATCTGAATTCTCCCTTCCAGAAATAGCCTGGCTGCTCTAAAACCAAATGATAGCATGAAAATATAGCTGTCGTAAGGGGAAAATATGATTTACATCCTTTTGTGAAACCATTGGAACGTCTGACAAAGTGAGGAAAGTCAAAACATGACCCGGGGTGAAAACCTTTGAGATCCCGTTCTCTATTCTATGAGCAATGAACAGGCTGATAGATTGGCATAGCACCACATTATCCAAAATAATCTTTTTTTTTCTCTCTTGTGGTTCATAAAATGATTTTTTTCCCCCTTTAAATGTCATATGAAATTGTAGCTGTTACTTAAAGTAGGAAAATATGAAGCTGACCTTTGGAAATATCAATGATGAAAAGGTTTATAACATAACAGGACACTGGAGAGGTTTTTACAATAGAAAGCTAGGATAAAGTTTTAGTGCTGATGACAGGGTGATATAATTGCAAGGTTCATTTTTTTAAGAATCTATCATTTTGGTCAATGTACTAAAGCAGGGGACTAGAGCAGCCTTCCATGGTTCCAGGGTTCCAGAAACTCTAGGGTTCCTCCAAAGGTCGCTAAGGGTTCCTTGAGCTATTACCGATTTCTTCCTCTAAAGCCTCGTACACACGAGCCAATGGTTGGTCAACCGAACGTCCAACTTTTGTCCAAATTGGGCGATGGTGGTTTGGTCTAGCGTACTAAAGTGAAGCAAGTATTCGGCCAACAAAGCCGAATGTATTGACGTGTTCCGAGCGTATAACAGGGAAGTTCAGGTGAATGTGATTTGTCTATTACAAACACAGGATACACGACCGAACACTTTCTGGATTCCGAGCATGCTTGTTTGCACTTCCAACTTTTGGTTGGTCAACTTCTGTACACACAATCGGTCAACTCCTTGTTGGCCAACACAAGTTTTCTAGCTTCGTCATCCAATGTCAGTTGGATGACTATTGGAAATTGGCTGTAGAATTGTGGGTACACACGATCAGATTATCGGCCAGCAGGCTGTTGGATGACCGTTGTTGACCAACCATTGGACCGTGTGTACGGGTCTTTAGATCGACACCAATAAGCATTGACACCAATAATCTTTTTAGCTATTTTTAACCACCTGACCTCCGGAAGGTTTTACCAGGGTTCCAGAAACTCTAGGATTCCTCCAGAAGTTGCTAGAGGTTCCTTGAGCTATTACTGATTTCTGCCTCTAAAGCCTCGTACACACGAGCCAATGGTTGGTCAACCGAACGTCCAACTTTTGTCCAAATTGGGCGATGGCGGTTTGGTCTAGCGTACTAAAGTGAAGCAAGTATTCGGCCAACAAAGCCGATCGTAGTGATGTGTTCCGAGCGTATAACAAGGAAGTTCAGGTGAATGTGATTTGTCTATTACAAACACAGGTTACACGACCGAACACTTTCTGGATTCCGAGCATGCGTGTTTGCACTTCCAACTTTTGGTTGGTCAACTTCTGTACACACAATCGGTCAACTCCTTGTTGGCCAACACAAGTTTTCTAGCTTTGTCGTCCAACTTCAGTTGGATGACTATTGGAAATTGGCTGTAGAATTGTGCGTACACGATCAGATTATCGGCCAGCAGGCTGTTGGACGACTGTTGTTGACCAACCATTGGACCGTGTGTACGGGTCTTTAGATTGAAACCAATAAGCATTGACACCAATAATCTTTTTAGCTATTTTTAACCACCTGACCTCCGGAAGGTTTTACCAGGGTTCCAGAAACTCTAGGATTCCTCCAGAGGTTGTTAGAGGTTCCTTGAACTATTACTGATTCCTGCCTCTAAGATTGACACCAATAATCATTGACACCAATCATTTTTTTAGCTATTTTTAACCACCTGACCTCCGGAAGGTTTTACCCTCTTCAAGACCATACCATTTTTTTGCTATTTAATACCTTGATACTTTAACTGGCAACTGTGCTGTCATGCAACACTGTACACAAATTAAATCTATATTGTTTTTTTAAACACAAATAGAGCTTTCTATTGATTGTATTTGATCTATACAAATTTTTTAAAAAAAGACAGAAAATGTTGAAAAAATTATATATTTATTTCCTACTTTTGGTTATAAAACAAATGCAATAAAATCAAATGTCTTCATAAATTTAGGCCAAAATGTATTCAGCTACAAAATCCCAATACGTGTATATTAATTGGTTTGTGTGAAAGTTATGGCATATACAAACTATGGTATATATACACTATATTGTCAAAAGTATTGGAACGCCTGCCTTTACACACACATGAACTTTAATGGCATCCCAGTCTTAGTCCGTAGGATTCAATATTGAGTTGGCCCACCCTTTGCAGCTATAACAGCTTCAACTCTTCTGGGAAGGCTGACCACAAGGTTTAGGAGTGTCTATGGGAATGTTTGACCGTTCTTCCAGAAGTGCATTTGTGAGGAACCCTGTGGACTAAGAATGGGATGCCATTAAAGTTTATGTATGTGTAAAGGCAGGTGTGCCAATACTTTTGGCAATATAGTGTAATTATACACCAATAATCTTTTTAGCTAGGATTTACCCCCTTCATGATCAGACCATTTTTTGCTATTCAGCACTGTGCTACTTTAACTGGCAATTGCACAACTGGCAATTGTACACAAATGAAAATGATATCATTTTTTTACACAAAAATAGAGCTTTCTTTTGGTGGTATTTGACCTATATAAATGAAAAAACATTTCCTACTTTTGGTTATAAAACAAATCCAATAAAATCAAAATTCTTCATAAATTTAGGCCAAAATGTATTCTGCAATATGTCATGACAGTACAAATATCCCCTATATGACTCCTTTTTGGAAAATAGACAGCCCAAAGTATATAGTAAGAGGCATGGTGAAGTTGTAATTTTTTTGTCACAATTTCTTGGAAAATTGAGAAATTACATAATTTTTTTTTTTCACAATTTTTTTTCCATACTGTCACCAGTGCAGAATAGCATCATCATATGACTGGTGTGGTGGACATCAGGGATTCTGACTGGTAGTGCCATCCTGCAATACAATAAAGCTGGCTACTTGGTAACATCCATTGCAACCATTTTTTATAGACTACATGGCAGGATACAGCAGTAACACGCTAACAGGTTTCAGCTGGAGCCTTACTCATAGCATTGCTATGCATAAGGCCTCTTTCACATTAGGCAGGCACCAGCAATGGATCCACCTGCTCAGCAGGGGATCTCTCCACTGATGCCCGCTGAGCAGGCAGATGACTGGTCCATGCCTGCTCCGCTAATGCAGAGTGAACACAGCCCTGCTGTTTTCTATGGGGCTGTCAGGTGGACACGGACTTGCTGTTGGTTTCCATCCGACTATCATCCGATCCGGTCTGCCGGACGGATGTGGAACGGATCCCCATCCATCTATTTTTAGCAGACAGGATCCAACCAGATGTCAGAGGGTGTCAACAGACACATGTCCGCTGACATCCTACGCTCCATAGAGAGCAATGGGTAGTCTGATCGGGTCCGCCTGAAAAACTGACAGGTGGACTGGATCGCTCCATCAGTGTGAAAGAGGCCCTTGACTTTGGTCAAAACCTGTTAGTGTGCTACTGATGTATCCTGCCATATAGCCAATAAAAAATTGTTGCAATATACTCTCATTGGCCACTTTATTAGGTACACCTTGCTAGTTCCGGGTTGGACCCCCTTTTGCCTTCAGAACTGCCTTCATTCTTTGTGGCAAAGATTCAACAAGGTGTTGGAAACATTTCTCAGAGATTTTGCTCCATATTGACATGATAGCATCACACAGTTGCCACAGGTTTGTCGGCTGCACATCCATAATGCAAATGTCCCGTTCCACCACATCCCAAAGGTGCTCTATTGCAGTGGTTCTCAACCCTGTCCTCACGTACCCCCAACAGGCCATGTTTGCAGGTTTTTCCTTTAACTAGCACAGGTGTTTAAATCAGAGTCAATGGCTTGGTATTTTGACAGCTATTTTATCTAACAGAAATTCCCAAAACATGGCCTGTTGGGGGTCCTTGAGGACAGGGTGGAGAACCACTGATCTATTGGATTGAGATCTGGTGAGTGTGGAGGTCATTGGAGTGCAGTGACCTCATTGTCTTGTTCAAGAAACCAGTGGTGAGATGATTGGAGCTTTGTGACATGGTGCATTATCCTGCTGGAAGGAGCCATCAGAAGATGGGGACACTGTAGTCATAAAGGGATGGACAGGGTCAGCAACAATACTCAGGTAGGCCGTGGTGTTTAAACGATGCTCAACTTGTACTAAGGGGCCCAAAGTGTGCCAAGAAAATATCCCCCACACCATTAAATCACCACCACCAGCCTGAACCGTTGATACAAAACAGGTTGGATCCATGCTTTCATGTTGTTTATGCCAAATTCTGACCCTTTCATCTGAATGTCACAGCTGAAATTGAGACACCCGGTGTGGTCTTCTACTGCCCATCTACTTCCAGGTTCGATGTATTGTGCATTCAGAGATGGTATTCTGCATACCTTGGTTGTAATGAGTAGCTATTTGAGTTACTGTTGCCTTTCTATCATCTCTGCCCATTCTCCTCAGATATCAACAAGGCATTTTGGCTGCCGCTCACTGGATATTTTCTAGTTTTTTGAACCATTCTCTGTAAACCCTAGAGATGGTTGTGTGAAAATCCCAGTAGATCACCAGTTTTTGAAATACTCACACCAGCCCATCTGGCACCAACAACCATGTCACGTAAGTCACTTAAATCCCCTTTCTTCCCCATTCTGATGCTCGGTTTGAACTTCAGCAAGTCGTCTTCATCATTTCTAGATGCCTAAATGCATTGAGTTGTTGCCATGTGATTGGCTGAGTAGAAATTTGTGTTACCAAGCAATTGAACAAGTGTACCTAATAAAGTGGCCAGTGAGTGTATATTACTGAATAGCTGGCTTTATTGTATTGGAGGATTAGTGCATACTTTTAAAAACGCACTGATCCAAAATACAATAGCCCATTTTGTTTTCAGTGTAAAGCAGCGCAGCACAATTAGTGTGATTTGAAGGAATAAGATAAATTGATTTGTACTTGTGTTGGGACAGCATTGGGCAATGGTGCCCACTGCTGCCCAATGATATTGGTGTGAACAAGCCCTTAATGTTCACACTTTAATGTAAAGTGAAATGTGAGCCAGACTATAGCTATGAAGATCCTATATTATAACCACTGGTAATACAGAGGTGGACAAGGAGAGCTACCACTTTTTTTTCATAGACCTCATCTAGACTGACATAAACCGCTCATGGATTATTCTGAACCATGTAGATGTTTAGCATAGCCCGGCACTCTGAAAAGCATTTTTGATTGCTGTACGGAGGCGTGTAATCATTTCAGTACATTTTGGAATTCTTGGATAAACCTTTTAAGTAAACATATCCTTGTGCTAAATGTAATTTCTAACACTCCATATACAAACTGGAAAGCAGTAAAAAAATAGTTACCATTCTTGCAGCTGAAAGGAAGGATGTGAATGCACTTTATTGCAATAAATTAACCCTTCTGTGCTATGTTTGAAATAACAATCTCACAATGCAAATCAATTATAGCAGCTGTATACTAATAACCCCTTATAACACGTTATTGCAAATTCTTACCTGCTTCTGTCCTGCAGTGGTTGGATTAGGACTTTTCTTGGTGCCTTCATAACTGCCTATTTACTCTGGCATTAACCTCTGAATAGTGATCTGCCATTGATCACTTTTCCAAGGGCCTTAAAGGGGCGTTATGTCGCCTCCTCAGCTCCTCAACACCCTTTTAACCCCAACAATCCTCTCACCACCGTGCTGCAACATATGTGTAAGATGGGTCCAAAAAGGAACAGGATGATTAGAGCCAGCTTCTGCTCCACAGATCAGCTTGCCAAGTGGATGGACTTATAGGACTTCATTCTCTCTTATCAGTATATTGGACATATTGATTGTTTTTACATTTATTTCCCATGTCTGCATCAGGTTACTGCTTTAGGTGTGCTGACTTCATTGCGCTTATCTCTGTGTGGTATAAGGTGGGTCTGCCTTGCTCCCTTATGTGGACCTCACGTTCAGCCAGGTACCAGCCACTAAGAATACAGGTTGCAGGGCTCCACGGTTGTTTAGCCCACACCAATAGCACAAGATACATGGATGGTGACCTGAAGCCTACCCTTACCATCCTCCTTGCAATCTCATTGTTTGCTTTGGTTACTTCTTTCTTGCCTGGAGCACTCAGTCACATGGGCCCATGATTGACACATGGTACAGAAGAGGGTTCCAGAGCTCAGACGACCACCTGGGGAATATGTGACATTGTGGCCCAGGTAATCTGACGCATGCATCTCTTTATCTGTCAAGCGGGGGGTTCTTTCTCTGCCGTCACCACCACCTACAGTACCCACCAGGCTTGTACTAGTAAATCAAAGAACTCAATTCACCTCCCAGTTATTGACTGTGCTGAACACTTCACCTGTCAGATTATCACGCAGAGCATTCTTGTTAAAATAAACTTCTTTTTTCCTTGAATAATTTTTCAAATGAACTGTGCAAATATAGGCATTAACATATTACAAATATTGGCTTGAAAGATGGGAGCAGAGACAGTTCCCCAAACTAGTCTCTGATGGAGGGAATGGATTATCTCGGTACTAAAGAGATAACATATATTTATATAAAAAAACATAATTTTATTTAGGTACAAAGAAGTAAAAAACATAGAACAACACATCATTTTCAATGTGGATATACCGATAATTAATATACTCCAAAAAGGAGACCAGGTATAGTAGGTCCACATAGGACGTATGTTCCTCTACGTGTTTTGCAGTGTTAATACCGCTTCATCAGGAGGAAATTTAAAACATAAGACACATATTTTACAAAAAGATCAAACAGTACAGATCATTATACATTATCAATGCATATTACAAATTACAAAGAACATTTCTTGGGGATGGGATGGGTGAACAGTAGCCCCTGAAGAAGTCACATCACCATGACGCAATGGGTAGGGCGGAGTCAGTGGTGTCATCATATTGTCCAGGAAGGCGAGGCAGGCATCAGGAATAGTGGTGTTGCCAATAATCTGTGATCTTAAGGGTGCAACATTGAAGCTTTTACTCTACTGTGCACCTGATTAGGTGCATATAGAATGGGAAAAGCAAATAGAATTCTGGGATGTATCAGTAGAGGGATCACCAGCAGGAGGAAGGAGGTTCTGATTCCTCTAGATAGATCTTTGTGAGACCTCACTTAGAATACTGTGTCCAGTTCTGGAGACCTCACTTACAAAAAGATATTGATAAAATAGAACGAGTTCAGAGACGGGTAACAAAAATGGTGAAAGGTCTGGGGGATAAAACATATCAAGAGCGACTTCAGGAACTTAATATGTACAGTCTGGAGGAAAGAAGGGAGAGGGGAGACATGATTGAAACCTTTAAATACATCAAGGGGGTGAATAAGGTTCAGGAGGACAGTCTTTTCAATATGAAACCAAAATCAAGAACATGGGGACCTCAAACTAACTGGGGGGAAGTTCAAAACTAATCTTAGAAAGTATTACTTTACTGAAAGGGTGGTTGATGATTGGAATAAACTACCAACAGAGGTTGTGAGACAGTCAACAATAAAGGGCTTCAAACATGCTTGGGATAAACATAAATCCATAGTCAGACAACAAGGTTAATGTAAAAAAAAAAATAAATAAATAAAAAGGGGCAGACTCGATGGACTACTCAGTCTTTTTCTGCCGTCACTTTTCTATGTTTCTATGTTTCATATGAAATTGTGAATCATTTTTATATTTTTAATAAAGAGAATTTTTTCTTATAGAAAGCATGATGATGGTTTTATGTCTGTTTTAAGCTATACATCCATCTATGGAAGTCGTGGAAAGAGGAGATAAAGGCTATCACTCTAGAACATAGGCCTCCAAACTGCAGCCCGCGGGCTGGACACGGCCCTTTGCTCACCTTTATCTGGCTCTTGGGGTACCACTACATCCACTGACACCAATGATGGGGCACTATTCCTCCCACTGACACTAATGATGTGGACACATTCCTCCCACTGACACCAACAATGGGGCACAATTCCTCCCTTGAATGCCAATGATCAGACACTATTCCTTCCATTGACACCAACAATGGGACACTATTCCTCTCACTGACATCAACAATGGGGCCAAAATCTTCCCCCCAAAACCAATCATAGGGCATTGGTTACTCCCACTGACGCCAGGGCATTTTCTACTCCCACTGTCCACAGTCCAGCTCCCTTAAAACCTGAGGACAGTAAACTGCCTTTTTGTTTAGAAAGTTTAGAGACCCCTGCTCCAGTATATAAGGCAGCATGCCATTCTGGTAAGGTTTATTAAAACTGGAACAGATTGGAGCCATTTAACACCTTTGGGCTGCCTTTAAAGCAGAAGGCTAAATGTGACCTATTTGACACAAGGGTCAAAAAGGAGGTGAGAGTATAGTACGGATATTTGGGATATCATGAGTGGCACACCAGTGAGGAGTGTTTAGTCAAGGTTTTTGGACTTTTTTGATTTATGGACTTGATATCACTGATGTACATGGTGGTTCGATGAGAATAGAGTGTATATATACTTTTATTTAATACTTTTGAATGGCAGCCTGTTAAAGTCTATAAGAGGCTAAAAGCTACTGCAGCTGGAAGTTGCTGGATGGTGCACTGAGTTGTAGGAACATTTAAGGCAGTATGCACCCAGGGGAAAATGCCAGAAACGTAGACTTCTTGCATTTGTCTTTGGTTGCATACTGCACTAATCATCAGTATCGCTTGGTGAAGCATCCAGCTCTGCCCAGCCATGGCAATTTTCAGCCTCTCATAGACTTTTACAGGCTGGTGGCAGCAGGGCTGGCGGGGGGACCGGTACCTTTCCCCAGCATCTACACTCCAGAATCTCATGCACAGGTGCTGAAAAACACCCAGAGATTGCATCTACCCATCCTGCCTTGTTACTAGGATGTTACTAGCAGCTGTTACTGCTCACCCAAACCATCACAGGAGAGAGCTCTTAAACCCCCACACATGCGTAGTTCCATATCTCCTCCATCGTAGCATCGCTAAGTTTAGATCTACTGCAAAAGGGTAGAGAGAGTACATGTGATGGGGTTTGAACTGGTGAAAGTTCTCACTCCTGTGATGGTGGAGGTGAGCAGGAACAGCTGGGAGTGCCTTAGTAATGTCATAGCAACAAGGCCGAATGGGATGATGCCCTCTCTGGGAGTTTTTTGGCCTGGCTTTGGGAGGTAAGTAAATGGCCTACACCTATTCAACTTATATCAAAGCTGCCTAGTTTGTTGTTATCTACAGGTGCCCCCTACCTACAGCTTTGGTAAAGGTGAAATAACCACTGGGCCTATTTTTCGAACTTGTCGTTTAAATAAATAAATACGGTAAATGCTTTATTGTCATTGCAATACAAATTACAATGAAATTCTTTAAAAGCTCCATACATATGTAAACAACCTCAACATACACACATATAGAAAATTTTACCCCCCATATAAAAAAGACCTAAAAAGAAACCCCGCTACAGCAGCAAGCCAAGTTACCTACGGTTAAATACTATTTTTCGAAAATTACCATTTAGGGCTTTAATAGCTCTTGGAAAGAAGCTTTGCTTAAATCTGTTTGTCCTCACCTTTATATTCCTGAACCTCCTGCCAGATGGCAGGAGTTCAAAAAGATAGTTTCCAGGGTGGGACGGGGCACTCACTATTTTGCCTGCCCAATTTACACAACGGGACTTGTAAATTTCGTTCAGAGAAGCTAGTCTGCATCCCACCACCTTCTGTGCAGCATTTTTTATTTTCTGAAGGGAAGTTTTTTCTGCTAGTGTGCAGTTGGAATACCAGGCTAAAATGCAGAATGTCAGCACGCTCTCAATAGAGGAGCGATAGAAGGACTCCAAGATGTGTTTCCCTAGACCATTTTTCCTAAGAAGAAGTCTTAGGAAATATAAACGTTGCTGACACTTCTTGGTGACAACTATCACATTCATTGACCAGGATACATTTTCTGCAATTTTAATACCTAAAAACTTAAAAGGACACCTGCTCTACCAATTCTCCTCTAATATAAAGTGGAACCATGTCAGTTTTACTCTTCCTAAAATCAATTATTAATTCCTTGGTCTTGCCAGTGTTTAGGGACAAATTGTTTACCTCACACCACTCTACTAAATTAGCCACCTCCTCCCTATAATGCTTCTCATCCCCTCTTGTGATGCAGCCTACTATGGTGGTGTCATCTGCAAATTTGATGATACTGTTTGTAGAAAAGCAAGGAGTACAATCAAAAGTGTATAGAGAGTAAAGAAGGGTGCTCAATACACAACCTTGTGGTACACCTATGCTAACCACACGCTGGGAAGAAACATGCTTATCAAGTTTGACCACCTGTGGGTCTACCAGGAAGTCCTTCATCCAAGAGCAAATGGATGGGGGCAAATTCAGTTTCAACATCTTCTCCACCAATAAATCTGGGACAAGGGTGTTGAAAGCTGAACTATAGTCAATAAACAATGTTCTTACGTAGTTGCCAGCGTGTTCCAAATTACTTAGTCACATGTAGTGCAAGAGCAATTGCGTTCTCAGTGCTTCTATTGGCTCTATACAGAAATTGGTGAGGGTCAAAACTAGCTGGTAAGGCTATTTTATACGTCGTAAAACCAATCCCTCAAAGCACTTCATTATTATTGGGGTAAGTGTAATCGGCCTATAGTCCTTCAGACTATCTATTTTTGCTTTTTTGGGGATTGGAGTAATGATAGTAGATTTTAAACAGGTTGGAACCACAGTCAATGATAATGATCTATTAAATATATTAGTAAAAACTCCTGCAAGTTGGTGGGCACAGGCATTAACGACCTTCCCCGGGACTCTTTAATGTGAGCTCTGGGGTCAAAAATACCTCAGATCTCACATTTACACCTAAAAGCAATAAAAAAATTTCTTTAAAAAAAAATTTAAAAAATATTCCCCTTTAAGACCATTGGGCGGAAGTGATGTTTGACGTCGCTTCTGTCATCCAATGGTATGGAGTCGAGTGGGGGCCATCATTCCCTCACTCGACTTCCTGCCTCTCGGGGGAGAGGATACTTCCGACGGATCCAATAAGCGGCGGAGACAACCAGGGTGTAATTTTTTTTGTCTGTTTTTGACTTGTGAGATTCTCCAGTGAAGGAGTTTTTTAGAAAGTTAAACTTCAAAATTTTACAAAGCTTTGCGGAGTAAGGGTTTTTCATATAGATGCTATGGGCCGTATAAAATTATATATATATATATATATATACAGGGCTCTGACCTTCAGCGGAAAGGAGAAGGAATTGTTTATCTTCTCTCTGCCCTCCTATATCACTGAGGTTTGCGTTAATGACTGACTTTCATTATGAGGGAAACGATGAAATCTATGCTAATGCCCGTGATTAAGCGAGTTAACAAAGCAGCCGGGGTGAGAAATAGGACTGTAATTAATCATAATAATTACTCGGAGTACCTTAGAGGCCACCTCCGCTGGGGCACACACTGGATATGCTAAAGAAATGTCAACATGGAAAGTTTCCAGGAAGTCTGCCGCCCGGTAACTATGGAGACTGCGGAATACGGAGCCCTCGCTGCCACAAGGAGTAAGTAGGAAGGGTGTCTGTGTTGTCATAATCGAACACAGGAGACGCGGGCAGAAATATAGGAAAATACAAGAAAAACAGATGTAAACATAAGTGATAAAGACGTGCCTTAGTGAAATAGTTGTTGTCGGTGGTTTAATACTTTTGGGGCTCATTTGCACTTTAATTGCCCATTAATGTGGAATAGACTCCCTCCAGACGTGGTTTTGGCCAGCATGGTAGATTGCTTTAAAAAAGGCCTGGATTCTTTCCTTAATGTAAATAATATAACTGGGTACTAACATTTTTAGATAAAGTTGATCCAGGGAAAATCCGATTGCCTCTCGGGGAATCAGGAAGGAATTTTTCCCCTCGCTATAGCAAATTGGGTCCATGCTTTGCTGGGGTTTTTTGCCTTCCTCTGGATCAACTGTGTGTGAAAGATTGTATATGGGATTATTTGGTTATATATATATTTTTTTTTTTGTGGTTGAACTACAGTAGATGGACTTGTGTCTTTTTTCAACCTGACTAACTATGTAACTTTGTACCTATTGCGTTCAGATGTGTTTTTGATGCATTTATGTCTTGTTTTTAACACGTTTGTTTTCCTTTAACCACTTCAGCCCCGGAAGGTTTTGCCCCCTTAATGATCAGGCCATTTTTTATGGTACTGCGTTATTTAGTTGACAACTGCACAGTCACGCGGCGCTGTACCCAAATGTCCTTTTTTCCCCACAAATAGAGCTTTCTTTTGGTGGTATTTGATCACCTCTGCGGTTTTTATTTTTTGCGCTGTAAACAAAATAAGACCGACGATTTTGAAAAAAATATATATATATTTTTTATTTTCTGCTATAAAACATTTCCAATAAAAATTTTGAAAAAAAATCTAATTTCTTCATCAATTTAGGCCAATTTGTATTCTGCTACATATTTTTGGTAGAAAAAATCCCAATAGGCATATATTGATTGGTTTGTGCAAATGTTATATAGAAAACACAAATTTGTTGTGCTTTAGGAACAAACAACTAGTGATCATTAAAAAGCTGCTGACACAATACATAGGCAAGTATAAGTAGATAGAATATAAAATGGTGCATTGCTTTGATATCAATCAATGTCCATCACAAAGCCCTTAACCACTTCAGCCCCGGAGCCATATTTGACACTTGTTGTTTACAAGTTAAAATCAGTATTTTTTGCTAGAAAATTACCTAGAACCCACAAAACTTTTTTTTTCTAGCACCCTAGAGAATAAAATGGTGGTCGTTGCAATACTTTTTCTCGCACCGTATTTGCGCAGCAGTCTTTTGTTTTTAAAACAAAATCACTTTTGTGAGTTAAAAAATAAGATAACAGTAGAGTTAGCCCAATTTTTTTTCTGTATTGTGAAAAATAATGTTACAGCGAGTAAATTGATACCCAACATGTCCGCTCGTGGAAGCTTTGGCACTTAAAAATCTCCATCGGCGACGTTTAAAAATTGTCTACTGGTTACCAGTTTTGAGTTACAGAGAAGGTCTAGTGCTAGAATCATTGCTCTTGCTCTAACGATCATGGCGATACCTCACATGTGTGGTTTGAACATTGTTCATGCGGGCGTGACTTACGTATGCCCCCAATCCCTCCTTTGCATGTAAAAGTATTCCGATCGCCAAAAACGGTGATTCTGAATACTGTATCTTTTTAAAATCGGCGCTATTGGCTGCCAAGTAAACTGGAAGTGACGCTGTGATGTCGCTTCCGTAATTTCAAGAAGGAGACCCGATCAAAGCCAATTACGGCTTCGTTCGGGACTCCACACTCCCGGTGGGATGGGAGGCTGGGGGAAGAGCGGTGGACAGAGGCGGGAGGGGGGGTGTGTCGTTATCACCGGATAGCCAGCCGCCTGCTCTAAAAAAACTGCAGGTTATACCCCAATACATCCACTTTTCCCTACCTACGTTTGTATATGGTGATTTGCGTGAAGTGTTTAAATATCTAGATGAAGAGAAGTGGAACAGACGATAGGCATGAGAAGACCACCACCGGCACCCACACACACTGCCTCTTACCCTCTATCGGGATATAAAGCGCATTGGATAGGTCTCACTGATTCTCTCCAACAGCAATCACCTTCTAAGATACTCATCCATGTCTCCAACCAGATCCCCAGATGCCCAAATGGATATAAAAGGAAAGCTCCTCATAATGCCGACATCCAAGTATAAAATTTATTGAAGTAGTAAAAATAACACTCACATTTTACAAGGAATAAAACCGCATGTCATATCATATGAAACGTCCGGCGTCTCAAACCTTCAAGATGGCCACTGTGCCCCGGCATGTAGTTGCGTCTCTCATATAGACACTTCATACCTACCTATAAGCGACTAGAGTTTGTCCTCTAGAAAAGGTACATAGACGATGTCCTCCTCCTGTGGAATGGCGATTTGGAATCGTTGGAATCCTATATGACCTATATTGTTTTGCAACACAAATGGGCGGCACAGTGGTGTAGTGGATAGCACTTTTGCCTGGCAGCAAAAGGGTCGCTGGTTCAAATCCCAACCACAACACTACCTGCCTGGAGTTTGCATGTTCTCCCTGTGCCTGCGTGGGTTTCCTCCAGGTAGTCCGGTTTTCTCCCACACTCCAAAGACATGTTGGTAGGTTAATTGGCTCCTGTCTATATTGGCTCTAGTATATGTATGAATGTGAGTTAGGGATCTTAGATTGTAAAAAGTAGGGGTTGGCGCTAATCAAAATCGTTAAATGAAACTTGATATATCACAAAGCAAAATAAATCATGGTGTAGGTACCGTAAATGATTACATATACTAAGAACCATATAGACATAAACCAGCTTATACTAGTAGATGAATAATCATAAATTATAGTAATAATAAATAGTCTTGTATTGAAAAAGACAAGTTGCAATATAGTGGTGCTCCTGTATTATTTCTTGAAGCCTGCACACAATCAAATACGCAGAACCAAGATAGTCTGTACTGAAAAAGTTCCACAGATAACGAATGACAATTTCTTCTTAAGCAGAGAAGTGACAGTTCAATATTGTGGTGAATCCAGGTTCCCGCCCTAGTGAATCAAAGGCTTACCAGATTCCAGATATATGCAACCCCACATATATGGTACGCTCTTGTGTGGTCCCGGGTCCTCCAGGGATTCTCCACTAGCGCGTCACACACTCCGGTTGGATGTCATCTCCACGGGTAACAATGGTCCTATGTCCATCACTCCTCTAGTATTGCGATCAGGTTACACTTCAGGTCTCTCAGACAGTACTCAGTGTCTTGGGCTAAATTATGGTTTCTGTTATCTTTACAGTCTTGCCCTCCTGGCCTGTTGCATTTTAATTGCAGTGTTACGGTATGTACTTCTAAACGGTATTACAAATGAAGAGCAGCTAGGATTCTGCTTATGTCTACTTAATTAAATTCCTTCTCAATACTTATTCTTGTATTTCTCTTTGGCTAGTGAAGGGAACACATGTCCATAATGCCACCTTAATGGTTTATTTTATCTTCTCTTGCATGCATGTAGTTGTCTGGGAATGTCATCATCTCATCATCTTCATCAGCAGATTTTGCTGTACAGTGTTCTGTATAAGAGCTAACTTTAAAAAAGCATTACTGGGTTAAAGGAAATATGCCTTTAAACAAATAGACTGTTGTCATCGCTTGCTAATTTCCTTTGAAAATGCTGGTTGACTGGTTGTCTCACTCAATTTATGTCACTGACCTAAAAAAGTGTTAGAGATAGTACTGTAGTGAACTTTAGACTTCCTAAACCTTTAAAGATTTATATCATAGCATTACATTTTGAAATATTTACAGTGAGAATAGGCTATCTGATAGTATTGATTTATACTGGCTGAGGGCACAAGATGCATAGGTGTCTGAAGTCTTTAAAAAAAAGAAACTATAATATGAGGCAGGCAGCAGATGCACTCAGCAGGACTTGCAACAGGGGAAATTTCGAATATGGTCAATGTTTCAGCTGGGTGCAACCCGCCTTTCTCAAGAAAGGTGTACTGTGCACCGCTGACACAGTGACATTACTAAAACCATGTTGGAAAACCCTCATGTTGCAAGTCCCACTGAGGGCATCTTCTGCTTACTTCATAATATACGTACAGTATCTCACAAAAGTGAGTACACCCCTCACATTTTTGTAAATATTTTATTCTATCTTTTCATGTGACAACACTGAAGAAATGATACTTTGCTACAGTGTAAAGTAGTGAGTGTACAGCTTGTATAACAGTGTAAATTTGCTGTCCCCTCAAAATAACTCAACACACAGCCATTAATGTCTGAAACGCTGGCAACAAAAGTGAGTACACCCCTAAGTGAAAATGTACAAATTGAGCCCAAAGTGACAATATTTTGTGTGGGCACCATTATTTTCCAGCACTGCCTTAACCCTCTTGGGCATGGAGTTCACCAGAGCTTCACAGGTTGCCACTGGAGTCCTCTTCCACTCCTCCATGATGACATCATGGAGCTGGTGGATGTTAGACACCTTACGCTCCTCCACCTGCCATTTGAGGATGCCCCACAGATGCTCAATAGGGTTAAGGTCTGGAGACATGCTTGCTTGGCCAGTCCATCGCCTTTACCCTCAGCTTTTTTAGCAAGGCTGTGGTCATCTTGGAGGTGTGTTTGGGGTTTTTATCATGTTGGAATACTGCCCTGCGGCCCAGCCTCCAAAGGGAGGGGATCATGCTCTGCTTGTCTGTATGTCACAGTACATGTTGGCATTCATTGTAGCTCCCCAGTGCCGGCGACACTCATGCAGCCCCAGATCATGACACTCCCACCACCATGCTTGACTGTAGGCAAGATACACTTGTCTTTGTACTCCTTACCTGGTTGCCACCACACATTGCTAGACACCATCTGAACCAAATAAGTTTATCTTGATCTCATCAGAACACAGGACATGGTTCCAGTAATCCATATCCTTAGTCTGCTTGTCTTTATCAAACCGTTAACAGGCTTTCTTGTGCATCTTCTTTAGAAGAGGCTTCCTTCTGGGACAACAGCCATGCAGACCAATTTGATGCAGTGTGAGGGGTATGGTCTGAGCACTGACAGGCTTCAACCTCTGCAGCAATGCTGGCAGCACTCATACATCTATTTCCCAAAGACAACCCCTGGATATGATGCTGAGCATGTGCATTCAACTTCTTTGGTTGACCATGGCGAGGCCTGCTTTGTGTGGAACCTGTCCTGTTAAACCACTGTATGGTCTTGGCCACCATGCTGCAGCTCAATTTCAGGGTCTGGTAATCTTCTTATAGCCTAGGCCATCTTTATGTAGAGCAACAATTCTTTTTTTCTGATCCTCAGAGAGTTCTTTGCCATGAGGTGCCATGTTGAACTTCCAGTGACCAGTATGAGAGAGCGAGAGCAATAACACCAAATTTAACACACCTGCTCCCCATTCACACCTGAGACCCTGTAACACTAACAAATCACATGACACCAGGGAAGGAAAATGGCTAATTGGGCACAATTTGGACATTTTCACTTAGGGGTGTACTTACTTTTGTTGCCAGTGGTTTACACATTAATGACTGTGTGTTGAGTTATTTTGAGGGGACAGCAAATTTACACTGTTATACAAGCTGTACACTCACTACTTTACATTGTAGCAAAGTGTCATTTCTTCAGTGTTGTCAGATGAAAGGTAGAATAAAATATTTACAAAAATGTGAGGGGTGTACTCACTTTTGTGAGATACTGTATATATATATATATATATATATATATTTAAACAAAATGTAAAAGGCCTTACCCCCTCCACACATATACATGCAAGTTTGGGCAAATGTACTGTATGTGCATAAATGACTATTACTATAGGTGTGTGCACACCCTAATCACCCCGGCCAGCTTCACAGAGTCCTGCACTATATACACTATATTGTACATTACATTCTCCTGCATTATATACACTATATTGTACAGTAGACACTCCTGCACTATATACACTATATTGTACAATACACACTCCTGCACTATATACACTATATTGTACAGTAGACACTCCTGCACTATATACACTATATTGTACAATACACACTCCTGCACTATATACACTATTGTGTATTACATACTTCTCACCAACGTGTTCATTTTCTTAACAGTTGCTGGTAGTTAAGCAGACCTGACCTGACTATTGTAGTGAAGATATTCTTTAGGGTAGGCTCAGACAAAGTGTTAACCCTCTGTCTATTTTCAGTGTAAGCAGATTCATATGTAATGGAAGAGTTGATTTTTTAAAATAAAGTTTGTGCTGCGGTTTTCTCATGTCTGTGAGACTTTTGCTTGTGGCACATCGATTTAGTGAATAAATTCATACTGTAATCATAAGCTGCAAATTGGTTTGCACAAAAAAAAAAAAAAAAATG
>BLSH010309848.1:451527-491119 GCA_018402905.1 Glandirana rugosa
CCCCCCCCCCCCCCCCCCCCCCCCCCCCCCCCCCCCCCCCCCCCCAACGCCCCTGCGCCCCTTATGGACCGGCCGCCACTGCTTGACTGTGTTCCAGCAACAGTCTTTAGTAAAGTAATCCCCCTCCTAGGATTTTGTTGTCCCCCTGAGTGGATTTTCAGCAAAGTCCCAGCTCTTGATCCCCTTAGTGAAAAATACCAGCCCACCTGGCTACGGAATCTGATCCCAGAACAAGGGATTGGGTCTGCAATAAACTGTCCCCTGAAGCCTTATCAAGAACTTGCATCTAGCAGACTTCTCCCTTATAGGCCCTAGGGGCATAGAAGTATTCACACTGTGCTTGTCCTGCAGCTATGAACAGAACTGCTTTCAGCCATTCTGCTGGGCTGGTTCCTTTCCAAACTATGCAGGCTGTTCCTCTGCCCGGTGAACTGCAGGGCAGTGGAGCTCCCTCTGTCAGCTTTTCTCCCTCCTCCAATGTCCAGCCTGGAGGCAGTACTCCCCTTCTCCAGGGCCCAGGCTACAAAGGAGCACCTCAACCATTTATACGGGCTAGTTCAACCACCCTCCCAGGGGGGAGGTACCAGAGGCCTGACATGCAGAGCCCTCAAGCTTGCTTCTAACAAGACTATCTACACTACAAAACTATTTACACAAGAGGGCGCTACATAAACAAGGTCTTAGTGTTTGATACTTTCAAGGCCAAAAAGGTTTGGGGTTGGAGCCCAATTCCTAACAAAAACTTTTTTTGAGAACACTTTTTTGGATATCAATGCTGCATGTCTTCAGAGCTCCGTCCTATGTGTCTTCCCAACCTGGCCAATCTGTCATCTGTGGGTTTTACCCTGTGATTCAATAAAGTGGATTGTGCAGCCTGTGATAAAGTGCTGGCTTTTGTACACAGTCTAACTGAAGGGCATATGGGAGCCTCAGCCATAGCACTGTTATTTGCACATTTATATCGGACCCACCCCGGGAGAACACAGTTTTTTTTGTTGGAGAGTTATAATACCCCCTTTACTTTTTTCAACATCTGTGCCCCATTGGGGAGAATTTCTTTCATTTATAGTCCCAGGAAGTGAGAGAAAATCCCTGCAAAGTAAAGGAATCCTTGGTGGCCACCAGTAGTGATGAGCCACCTGGCGATGTCACCTGGTGGCACCGCCCCCTTGTGACATCACCGACCAGTGGGTTCCAGATAAGCCCGCTGCCTGCAGACCCCCACAACTATCGCCCAGGATTGTGGGGAAGAGCCCCTTGCCCCCCCACCCCAAAGCACCCCCCCATGTTGAGGGTATGTGGCCTGGTATGATTTAGGAGGGAGGGCAATTGCTTATCTGCCCCCCCCCTTTCCTGGCCTGCCAGGCTGCATGCTCAGATAAGTATCTGGTATGGATTTTGTGGAAGAACCCACACCATTGTTTTTAGATTTTGCCATGGTATTACCTTTAAAATTCATACCAGACCCAAATGGCCTGGTATGGATTGGAAAGGACCCCCACGCCATTTTTTTAAACATTTTGTTATCGCCGGTGATGTTTTTTTTTTCATTCAGCTGTCAGCGGGGAAGCCCACTGAAAGCTGATGACTCTTCCATTGTTAAAGACCAGACCCACTACTTAACAACCTATTCACTGCGAACATCCCGCCGAGAGCACTGCAAATTAAGATGCTTGGCAAACACCTGAATTGGCGCTGTTTGGGGTCGAACCAATGCTCGGAAGATTTCCCCTCTATTCATGTCCTGATGACAACTCAAAATTTGGGATTTTCTTTTACTGTTTTTGATAATGCTAAACAGTTTTTACCAAGTTTTTTTTTTTGTTTTGGGGACAGTGGCCCTTTAAATAGAACCCATTATTATTATTATTCTATTTTTTAAATGCAGCCTGTTGTTCCTCCATGCAGACGATGCCCGGGTTCTTTTTATATGTTAATAGTGATTTGCTTGTCATCAGCGTTGATACTGTAGCTTATGTCCTGCCAGGGCTGATAAGCTTATCCCTTGCCATAAATATTCATGTATGTGGTAGCCCATTGTTTTTCTTATGAATGTGGAAGCTTACTGCGGGGCGTTCGGTGCGGCGGTTTGCGTCACAAGTAATTTTTATTTAAATATCGGGCTGGAGGGGCCGCATAAAACATGACAGTATAGTAAATATGATAATCCAAAACTGCAAGGTAAGGAAGAAATGGAAAGAAGGAATGCCTATTTCTAACAGCGTGATGCATTGATGGGAATAAATGCAGATTCCCAGCATGCCTTGAGGCTGTGATGATAATGTTTAAAAATGGGACTTTTTTGAGATCTTTATCACATTGTTTGTTTTATTCATTTCTTAAAACAGGCCGAGATATTCTGCAGCCCTTAGCAGAACACATGTAACTCCAGTCTCAAGTAAAAGTAAATTATAGTTTCTAATCGCAGAGCTGTTTTAAAGATGTTTTCACCTTTTTTTCATCTTTTGTTAAATCTTAGTGCTTCTGATTTCCTGCAGCCTCTTTGCAGCCACTTAGTGACTACATGCACTCCAGGGATGGCTGCATGGCATTTATCAGGGTGGGTTTTCTAATGGTGACAGCAGTGAACCATAGCTGTGTAATGTATGTCATTTGTAACAGAGTGGCCATTCAAGAGCACAATTGGGTGATAGTGAGAGAGCATTATCACTTTATGTAGTGCTACCCCCGAAGGGGCCACTGTATATTTGCAGGTTTTTTCTCAACACAGCGCAAAAACAGCCAGGCACACAGCAACAGTCAATTCACTCCACGTCATTGAACAGTCTAGGTCTGCGATGTCAAACCCATGGCACACGTGCCACAGCTGGCAAGCAGAGCCCTCTCTGTGGGAATGCATGCTACACTTGGAGGGTCAGGGTTCGGTGGCAGCGGGAATCTATCGGCACCTGGCAAGTGAGTGGGCGGCCCTACAGCCTCCGTGCAGAAGATGAACAGGCCTGGGAGGGAGAGAAGAACTTCACCACCTCCTTGACCCCTGAAGAGGTGAGCAGCGGGCGCAGCATCCCTGGCACCTTCCAGAGCTTGGACTCTTCAAACCTCCTCTCTGCTAAAACATCAACAATGAAGCCCATATAACAGGCTGACAGGGGGCCTGGAAGATGAGGACAAGTGGGAGTGCAGGCTGCAAGGGAGCCGCTAGAAGGAACAGAGGAGAGAGCACCCCCGGATCAAGGACGAAGACTGGCATGGAAGGTACCAGGCACGATCATACACAGACTACCTGTAGACAAAGACTGTGACAGGGGGCAGAGTAGGGACTGCAGATAGGGACAGAGCTAGAGGTCTCTTTCTCATCTCCCCCTTCACTCTCCCCTCTCTCTCAGCCCCTCTGTCTCTCTCAGCCTGCATCTGATGTAAGGGGTGGGTACAGCCGGCCCTTTGAGGACAACCATAATTCTCATGTGGCCCGCAATGAAATTGAGTTTGACACCCCTGGTCTATAGGTCTACAGCTGGGGACCATGAAGTACAGTAGATTCAGCACAGGCAAAGGTAGACTGGGACAGTCTATAAGTTCATCACTGAGGGCCATGAAGTAACTTCAAGATCAGGCATAGGTACACTGGAGCAATCTACAGATTCATGGCTGAGAACCATGAATTGAGGTGCAGCACACAAAAGAGGCTCTACTTACAGGATCCTGGCACAAGGTCAGTCCATAGGTCCTGGAGCTTCAGGAGCAAACAGTCCCCTCCCCTCAGTTCACAGATCCATTCCCTCAGATGGGAAAAAGACAATCCCATCAAGGCTCCAGACTATTTAACAGCAACCCAGCCACCAACTTGGCACACCCACCCAGGGATTGGTTAGACCCTTCTTAATATTCAGGTGGATCATTTGAATTCTCCCTCCCTAAACTTATACAAGAGGCAGGGGGAAGCAATCAAACTCCCAGCCTCTGAACATACCAGACCAAACATGTACTGCTCCCCTGATTACAGAAGGAGCCAAAAACTAAATTTACCTAGCAACCTAACTAGGAGGGCGCTATACCATAACAGGAAGTGTCTTATACTTCTGCATTCAGGGAACACATCATACCCATATGCACAGGTAACTGCTGGTGCAAGAAAGCATTGGCGTTCGCCCGATAACAACTGCTTACTTCTATGGCCAGCTTTAGAAGCCACCTGCAGCACCCAGAGCCAAATTAAGAGCATCATGGGCCTGGTGCTGAGGATGTTGATGGGCATTTTATGCTCCCAACATTGTGGGAATAGTTTGGAGATGGCCCCTTCCTGTTCCAACATGACTGTGCACCAGTGCACAAAGCAAAGTCCATAAAGACATGGATGAACGGGTTTGGGATGGAGGAACTTAACTGGCCTGCACAGAGTCCTGACCTCAACTCAATAGAACACCTTTTGGCTGAATTAGAGTGGAGACTGCAAGCCAGGCCTTCTTGTCCACATCAGTGCCTGATCTCACAAATGTGCTTCTGGAAGAATGGTCAAACATTCCCATAGACACACTCATAAACCTTGTGGACAGCCTTCTCAGAAGAGTTCAAGCTGTTATAGCTGCAAAGGATGGGGCAACTCAATATTGAACCCTACGGACTAAGACTGGGGTGCCATTAAAGTTCATGTGCTTGTAAAGGCAGGCATCCCAATACTTTTGCCTAGCTAGTGTATCTGCCAAGATTTGCAATGGTAGTGGAACCCCCCTACACATAATTAGTACATTTAGACATAATTTAGGTAAGGCCCTGAGTCAGGAGTTATGTTTAACAACATAGAGAGAACAAGCAACATTTCTACATGAAGTGACATGTTTGGGATTTGAATTCAGGACCTGAGCAATGCTAGACAGAATTTCTACCTTGTGAGCCACAGGGCTGCTGCATGTGGAGTCTACTACACATACATACACAGATACTGCATTTCTTGGAATGTATAGGAATTGCATTAGTCAGGGGTTTCTATTCTTGATTTATTCTGTGATATTTGGTGTTTCTTGCTGTGTGAGTGTAGAATAGTAATGTTATCCTCAGATTTTTGGGAATTACATTTTTATTTCTGATGTTGGTACACATATCACATTTTTTGGGCTCAAATTAAAGTGATTGTCAACTCTGGACAACCACTTTAACCCACAGGTAAGCCTATAATAACCTATAGGTTCCTGAATATCTCCTAAACATGCATGGTTTGGGAGACATACAGTGTACTTGCATGTGCTGACATCATCGGCACATGCGCAGTGAAGAAACGGCCTCTGTGCCATTTCTTGACTGAGATCGTGGCACGATTGGTGGCTCCCGTGTGCATGCGCAGGAATGACGTCACACGGCTCCAGCCTGTCACAGAGCCGGAGATCGTGGCCCTGGAAGGAAGAGGGGCAAAGTTGGACGGGGCCTGGAGTGGGGACATCGCAAGTTTCCAATGTAGGTAAGTGACACATAATAGACTAGTATGCGATGCATACTAGCCTATTGTGCTTTTAAATTGCAGGGTAACAAAGAAGAAGTAAAACCCATCAGGGTTTACTTCCTCTTTAACATAATTTGGAAAGAATAAAAAATAAAACAAATGGTACTAATTTTAAATTTCCATAAGCAATGGTATTGTTTTTGGCTTGTAAAGACACTTGTGTGCGTTTGGGGAAATATTTTTGTGAGATAGATATCAACAAATGAAAGTGACAGAAAAAAATATTTTACCAAAACATGAAAAGATTACACATTCTACCATTCTTAAAAACAAAATAGATTATCAAAACTGCAACATTGTTGCAAGGACAATTTCTTTGAGAGAAAGATACATTTCATCTCAACATGAAAAGGATTTATTTGGGGAAGTTACAATTGTATTAAAATGAGTGGCTGAAAATTGCATTGGGCTGCATTGCTCCAACCATTACTCCCAAAGAAAACTCTCACAGCTCTCATTTTGGTGTTTTCTATAGCGCCCTGTAATTACTACATGGAAGCAAAATTTAGAGCAGTTTCAGGTCTGAGCATGCTCAGTTGTGCTCAGCTGTGCCCTGCACCTAGGAGTAAAGAGACAAGGAATTTATCTCTTCTCAGACTTTCGAAGATATTTCAATGTAGAAATCACTTTTTCACACAGTTTAAAAGCAGATTATGTTTAAACAATATCCTGCCAATTTTAGTACAATTTAGGTGATTATTTCATGCTCTAAACATTATTTCCATGTGCATTTCTCCAGGTCTTAACTGGAGTATGGATTTGGGCGCCATCTGTTGCCTGGGTGCTATAGTGAATACCGTTTTGGCACTATTTAGTGCCATTTGCTGCTCAGTACCACAAATGTGCGCCTGAGCACTATAGTAAATAAACCCCACAGAGTAGTTGTTTTCTCTCTGTTTCTCTCACTTATAGTGAGTTTGCATCCTTCTTCCTAAAGGTAAAAAAATATATATATGTACAAAGCTTGCTTACAAAGCGGGAGTTAGGAGGAAATGGGTATTTTAGGAAAGCTGTGGGGAAGGAACAAGTGTTAGCCTCTGTGTTGTGCTACACTACACTGTGTGGAACTCAGCTGATGCCCGTGATTTACATAACAATAGTGCCTGCCGTCCGCGGTTTACATAACAATAGCACCTGCCGGTCACCCTTAATTTACACCTGCCGCCCGCAATTTACAAGACAATGGTGTACACACGCAGAGCTAAACAGCATTAATGACTCACTGGCATAGGCTTATGTTGAGGTAGGGGCCTGGAGCTGCAGCTCCAATAGCCCATATGTTAATCTGGCCCTGGCACCAGGATTTTTATTCTAGAGGAGATGTGTGCCTGAGCCCTTACCCTTGCAGAGGTTAAGTACTTGTTTCATCCAGATGATGATGATATACTTAATTTATTCCTCGCTCACTCAGGCTTTTCCTTTGACTGCTCCCAAAGCCTCTTCCCTTCCTTGCCTGACTGTTCACAACTTATGGACGTCATCCGGTATAATGGAGGACCAACAGTGCTGAATTATACTGGAGGACACCGAGGGCCCTCCCACATGCTGGAGAGTCAGACAGCGAAGGAGAATGCCAGCTGCCAGGGTAGACAGGAATAAGGTAAGTATATCATCATCCCCTAAGCACAATGAGCAGTTAACCTTTGCGGTGAGGAGGGAGACCTACTGCAAGGGTAAAAGGTTTTTCATCAATGGAGTTCAGCTTTAATGAGGAGTAAAAGAATTGTAAAATAAGCTACTTCTGACCTCCCTAGTTGCATGTACTGTGGAGTAATTCATTCTCAAAGATCCCAACAAAGACTATCTACTGTGGTTTTCAGATTTAAAAAAAAGTGAAAATAACTTTTGAAACTGTTTGTCAAATCTTTTTTTTTCTTTTTTTTTTTTTGGATGGCGTGAAGAAGTATTAAAAAACCCCTGTGAACTTTCTTTATAGCTGTGTCCCTGTTAGTGCTGGTTCACACTAGAGAGATTTCTGATGAAGCTTGAGTCACATGGAATCGCATGACAAGGGAAATCACATTATGTTCAATGGCGCACGTTCACATCAATGCGACTCTGTGCAGTGTGATTTTGGAAAAGGTTCCTGTGCTACTTTGGTGCGATTCCAGTGTGATTTGGCTCTATAGAATCTGCTAACTACATCCAAAGTTGCATCAAAGCAGCACTGAAAATCACATCAAAATCGAATTGCATCTGCCGCCTGGATATGTTGTCCATTGTCAAGGGACTCCCTGCCCTACCCCGACACAGTCTGATCCCATTTTGGGGTGCCAGAGTTGGACGGGGATCACCCAGTTCACACTTACATGCATTATATATCTGTGGTAGCTGGATTATGTTGAATTGTATGTGGGCTCCCTGGAGTCACCTCGGCTTCTAAAAAGATTTGCTGCCTATGTCTGCTGTTTGTACTTAATTTTTGTTATGTTTCTTTCTTTCTCTGCTCTAAACTTAATAATAAAAACCTTTTGAAAGCAAAATTGAATCGCAGTATGTGAGAACCAAGCCTTATAGGGGAAATCTTACAGTTGGGGAGGTGGCCCAGGGGCGCTGCCCCCCTAATCCATGCATCCGGACCCCTAATCTACATGCAGGGCGCCGGACACATGGATTCCAAGTTTTTTTTTTAGAAGCACGCGATTAGAGCCAGAGGCTTTAATAGGCTTCAAAAAAGGATGGGCTCGGGGCGCAGAGCACTGCGCCCGAGCACTCAAACTTGTGTTATAATAGTGAATGAATATTCGCTATTGTCTTCCTGATTCTCCTCCCGGCCAATCAGGAAGCAGCTCCTGAGACCCGATTGACAGGGAGTCTTAGGACTTCCAATCGTGTCCCAGGACACACTGGCCAGTCATATTTCAGGACACACTGGCCAATCATGTGTCAGGACACTTCCTGTTCAGCCCGGAAACGAAGAGGAGAATGGGCCCTTCATTCCCCCTGCATCCTAAGGTTAGTCTCTGTTGCCGTCCAGGGGGGGAGGGTCCACCATTTGTCTCCCACACAGGGGGGGTTGCTTGTCGCGATCACCGCCTTCCTGCCAGCCATTCGTGCTTCGCTGGGGAGATTTGCTTGCGGTGATCATCTGTCCCGGAGGGGGGGGGGGGGTTGGCTGCTGTTAGTTTGCCACCCCTTCTCCCCCAAAATATTTAGCACCAGTCGCCACTGCTGTGGGGACACCTGTCACAGTGAATATTGTCTAAGGGCTCAATCATATGTGCAACTACTGACCCTCTAAAAAGCACACTGAGGTTGATGGCCTTTCAAATGACGTTTGACAAGCGGTGAGGAGGCGATATGTCCACTTGCTTAACCCATAAAATGCCAAACCACAGTGATGGAACCACATGCATTGCATGCCTGAATGGTGGCAATGATCTGTTTAGGTGAAGGTAATGGGGGTAATCTGTGTGTACACGAGCACTAAGGGTCCGTTCACACCAGATGTGCTGGCATGTGTTGATCAACGCATGCTAGCATATATACATTGTAAAAGCAATGTATTTCAATAGGAGCAAATCACACCAGTGAGTTGCATTGTCCTACACTGAAATAGAAGTAGAACATGCCCTACTTTTTTTGAGCACAACACATACTGTATAAGCTCACTGCAGAAAGTCAGGTGAAGTTCCCCTTACAAATAAAGTTTAGTGAACATTAAAAAAATGAAGAAAAAGCTCTGCATAACATTTTAAAACTCAATGCAGAGTGCACATGCATAGCTACGCATATGCATTTACGTATCCCCAACACACACATCGCAGTGTATGGGATTTACCCATGCTTTGGGGGGGGGTCTCTCCTTACTTCCTGTTGTATCTCTGGGACAGGAAATTAAAGGCAGTCCCTCTGATGGAACGTAACACATGAAAGCAATCATTCCCTACTCTAATCAAAAAAAAAAAAATAGCTTTATGTGCATATACAATCATCAGCCATTTTATTAACCACTTCAGCCCCGGAAGGATTTCCCACATTAGGACCAGAGCACTTTTTGCGATTTGGCACTGCGTCGCTTTAACTGACAATTGTGCAGTCGTGCGACGTTGTACCCAAACAAAATCGGCATCCTTTTTTTCCCCACAAATAGAGCTTTCTTTTGGTGGTATTTGATCACCCCTGCGTCGCCTCTGATCACCGCTATAAACAAAAAAGAGCGCCAATTTAAAAAAAAAAAAACTTTTTGCTATAATTTGTCCAAAAAACAATTTTTTTCATCAGTTTTGGCCGATATATATACTTCTACATATTTTTGGTAAAAAAAAAAAAATCGCAATCAGCGTATCTTGATTGGTTTGTGCAAAAGTTGCCGCGATTACAAACCATGAGAATTAATTTATCTGTGATTTTTATCAGGACTGCGATATTGCGGCGGACATGTCGGACACTTTTGACACTTTTTGGGACCGATGACATTTATATAGCAATCAGATCTAAATAAAAATACTGATTACTGTATAAATGTCATTGGCAGGGAAGGGGCTAACCTGCAGGGGGCAGGGAATGGGTTAACTGTGTTCCCTCACTGTGTTCTAACTGTATGGGATTTGAGCTGCCAGGGGCATGACAGATCTAACTGATCCCGAGTACAGGGATCAGCAGATCTGTCATGTCCCCCCTCACATAGCGGGGAACCGCCATGTTTACAATGGCAGTTCCCCGTTCTGGCTCTCTCACAAGCGATCGCGGGTCACCGCCGGACATCTAGTCCACCTGACCCGTGGCCCCACTCATGGAGTGAGCTGCGGGCACTCGTGCCCACTACTCATGCATGTGCGGATCGTTGTATATAAACTGAACAATCCACCAAGGAACGTGCCACTTTGCCTTATATGTACTATACGTGGTCGGCAAGTGGATAAGTACACCTTGCTATTTATTTGTGGGATAGTTTCAACAAGGTGTTGGAAACATTCCTCAGAGATTTTTCTCCATAGTGACAATGATAGCATCACACAGTTGCTGCAGATTTGTCGACTGCACATCCATGATGCAAATCTCCCACCACATCCCAAAGGTGCTCTATTGGATGAGATGTGTGGAGTGTGGAGGCCATTGGAGTGCAGTGACCTCATTGTCCAGTGGTGAGATGATTGGAGCTTTGTGACATGGTGCATTATCCTGCTGGAATGAGCCATCAGAAGATGGGTACACTGCAGCAGCGGCCCATCCATAAGGGGCACAGGGGATCTGCCCCCCTAATCTGTATGCGCCCGGTGCCTAATCTCCATGCAGAGCACCGGATGCACAGAGTTCTACTGTGTTTTTTTTTTCGTGAAGAACGGGCCGGAGGCTCTACTTGGCTTCAAAAAGGGTGGGCTCTGGGAGCAGAGCACTGCTTCTCCTCCCGAGGCAATCAGGACAGGAAGCGGGTCCTGAGACCAGATTGGCGAAAAAGGAGAAGCGACTGGATTGGCCGGGAGGAGAAGCCGCCGAAACCGCCCGGGACCTGGATGGGGTGAGTGCCGAGTGGGGCTGCTAGGGGGAGTGGTTGGGGAGTTTGTTTGCCGCCCCCAACCCCCAAAAACGGAGCACCATCTGCCACTGGTACACTGTAGTCATAAAATATTAGGTAGGCCGCGGCGCTTAAACTATGCTCAGTTGGTACTAAGGGGCCCAAAGTGTGCCAAGAAAATATCCCCCACACTACTACACCACCAGTCTGAACCCTTGATACAAGGCAGGAAGGATCCATGCTTTCATGTTGTTTCTTGTTCAAATTTTTTATTAAAAGAATAGGACATACAATCGAATTTGACATGGTTACAATAGTATGAGCCCGGAGGACCCAAAATAACATAGGGCAGCATTAGAGTATATAGACATTTCAAACAGTCGGTGTGCTTTCATGTTGTTTACACCAAATTCTGACCCCACCATCTGAATGTCGCAGCTGAAATCCAGACTCATCAGACCAGGCAACGTTTTTCCAATCTTCTATTGTCAAATTTTGGTGATCCTGTGCCAGTTGTAGCCTCAGTTTCCTGTGCTTAGCTGACAGGAGTGGCGCGCCCGTCTGGCACCAACAACCATGCCACGTTCAAAGTCACTTAAATCCTATTTCTTCCCCATTCTGATGCTCGGCTTGAACGTCAGCAAGTCGTCTTTACCATGTCTAGATGCCTAAATACATTGAGTTGCTGCTATGTGATTGGCTGATTGGCAATTTGTGTTACCAAGCAATTGGACAGGTGTACTGAATAAGTGGCTAATGAGTATATGTGGCCACTTGAATCCAGCCCTGCATGAAGATCAGCCTTCTTTAGTAAATCTTGTGTTGGGTGTAGAGAACTCAGGTGGTGCACTGTGTACAATCATACTCAGATTAATACGTGAATACGCTTTTGTATTCATTCCACATATTTTTTGCCAGGGTCTGTTCAATTGCACGTCCAGCTGTTTTTGATTTATTTTCCGATTATTTTGCATTTAATAATGACTTCCCCGATAAACTCTAATACAAGGTTATATCACAACCAAATAGTAAAACTCCCAAACAGCCGCTGCTATTATTCTAATTTCTGAATGCCAAATCAGCATGCCGTGAACCGTCTGATTAGGCCGGGAAAATCGTTATGTGAAGTAAAACTGTTTCTCTGTCTGCAATTAGTCTTCGAGGCGTCCCCACGATGCACTGGGAAGCCAAGATGTTAACAGATACAATTTGGTTATTCTAAACCAATGCTGCCGTCCCTTGGGACGGACATGCTTTGCAGAACAAGGAAGTCTAAGAACAAAGAATTAAAATGGGAAGGAAGGGGGGGAATGAACCTATGCACATCGAAATGAGGTGGAGAGTTTCATGTTAAGATTATCATACACGCTGATACTCGCCATCCTGCGGGCAGAGAGTGCCCGTGGAATTCTAATGGGCTCATTGAGCTGCCTGCATGTGCGGCCCGGCATTGCTATTGTAGCCTGCAAACTGGGATTTAATACTCTATCCTCTATTGTACATCATAAAAATGCATTGTAGAACAGAGGCTGTGCCGTTCTCTTATGGATTTAAAACACTTCACTGAGCTTTTTAAAGAACTCCAGACAAACATAAAAAACGCTATATGGTTTATGAATATACTTAGTTCATTGAAAAATAGCTAATAAAACAAAGAGCATCTCAAAAATGTCAAAAGCCAGTGTAATAAAACTAATATAAAAGGCACAAATGAATGCAGCTGTGTATTCAGTAACCACTTAACATCCGGAAGATTTTAGCCCCGTTCATGACCAGGCAATTTTTATGCTTTTTTTTGGCACTGCATTACTTTAACTGACAATTGCACGGTCATGCAACGCTGTACACAAATCAAATTCATAAGATTTCTTTTCCCACAAATAGAGCTTTATTTTGGTGTTATTTGATCACCACTTTCTTTTTTTTTGCGCTATAAATGTAAAAATACTTAAAATTTTGAAAAAAAAAAAGTACTTTCTGCTGAAGCGCCCCCATAGTGTAGGTGCGTTTTCTAGCAGGGTTTTGCTAGGTGAAGTCAAATTAATTTATTAACTCGTATTTATTCAAGGAAGCCTATCCTTCACCCACCTAAGAACTGTACCCAAGCCACCCCATCAACCCATCCCCCGCAGCTATTACCTTTTGTACCACCACCCCCCTCCCTTTAGAATGAAAGCTCTATGAGCAGAGCCCTCCTGTCCCTTCTGTATTGAACTGTACTGCCCCCTCTACATTGTAAAGCACTGTGTAAACTGTTAGAGCTATATAAATCGTGTATAATAATAATACATACTTGCCAACAGTCCCGAATTTCCCGGGACGTTCCCGGGAAATTGACCTTTTCCGGATATTTTTTTATTTTTTTTTTTGCCGCCGGCCGCTAAAGGTCAGCGGCCGGCACTAAATTGATTCCGCCACCATTTTAAAGAAGACCAGCTAAGGAAGAAACAAGAGGCGGAGCCCGAGCTCCACCTTAGTCTTGGCTCTTCCCTGCTCGCTCCCTAGCTGGTCTTCTGGCGGGAAGATGAGAGCAGCCAGTGCATCCCAGTGCATCTCTGCAGGTCACTGGGACACAGTCAGTGTCTGAAAGACTGGGACCACCCCCCACGGGACACAGAAGGACCACCATCCCCTCCCAGAGACACAGAGGGACCACCCCCCCATGGACACAGAGGGACCCCCATTCCCCCCCGGGGACACAGAGGGGCCCCCAGGGACACAGAGGGACCCCCATCCCCCCCAGGGACACAGAGGTACCCCCATCCACCACTGGGGACACAGAGGGACCACCATCCCCCACAGGGGCACACAGGGACCCCCATTCCCCCCCAGGGACACAGAGGGACCCCCATCCACCACCAGGGACACTGAGGGACCCCTATCCCCCCCAGGGACACAAAGGAACCCCCGTCCACCACTGGAGACACAGAGCGACGCCATCCACCATGGGAGACTCAGAGGGACCCCCATCCACCACCGGGGACACAGAGGGACCACCATCCCCCCCAGGGACACAGAGGGACCCCCATTCCCCCCAGGGACACAGAGGGACCCCATCTACCACTGGGGACACAGAGGGACCCCCATGCACCATGGGGGACTTAGAGGGACCCATCCACCACCGCTGACTCAGAGGGACCCCCATGTCCTCTGGGGACTCAGAGGGACCCCCATGTCCCCTGGGGACTCAGAGGGACCCCCATGTCCCATTGGGACTCAGAGGGACCCCCCATGTCCCCCGGGGAGACAGAGGGACCACCACCCCCCCTCTGGGAAGACAAAGGGACCACAATCCCCCTGGGAAGACAGAGGGAAAACCATCTCCCTGGGAAGACAGAGGGACCACCACCCCTCCCCCTGAAGAGACAGAGGGACCACCATCTCCCTTGGGGAGACAGAGGGACCACCACCCCCCTCTGGGGAGACAGAGGGACCACCACCCCCCCTAGGGAGACAGAGGGACCACCCCCCCCAGGGAGACAGAAGGACCACCATCCCACCTGAGGAGACAGAGGCACCCTTGCATCTGGTGGCAAGTGACATGCTGCATCTGGTGGCAGGCAACATGGCAAGTGACACGTTTGGGGCTCCCACTGATTCTGCATTGTGGTGAGTTGAACTATTTAATGTTATATTACAATGTAATAGAAATAATGCGCTTCAATCATCCTGACACCATACCAACCATGGTGCCGGAATGATTGAAGTGCTAACACCAGGTGTTTGGAGTATCTTACTGCTGATTGTTAAACTTTCTGGAATACACATATTGCTATTGTGGTGTAGGATCTGGGCCTGCTGTCCCTCTATCCCAACTTCTTTCCTTCTCTCTCCTTCCCTCCCTATTTCTTTCTTTCTTCCTTCGTCCCTGATCTCAGACTCGGACCACATCCCCTTCGAGCCACGCCCACAATTCAGTTAAGCCACGCCCGCATTTTTTAATTTCCTGCTACGTCACTCCTCCAAATGAATGCCACGCCCCCTAATTATGAGACAGCCCCCCGCCCTAGACAAAAAAGTGTCCCTATAAATTTTTTGGCAATGTTGGCAACTATGATAATAATTTAGTCAGGCCTGTGTGTAAGAGCAGGCCTGAATGTTTTAATCTGGGCTGGGAGGAGTGGCTTGGGGAGGATTGAGTGGACTTGACAGATGAGGTCATCAGGACCTTCCACTTCTTTCTAGAAACCTGCGGAAGGTTTCTGGTCAGAGAGCTGGGAGAAAAGTGGAGCCACCTGAAGTGTTCTAGGGAGCTCTGACCAATCCCCAAGCAGGATTGGCAGGGGGCAGGCCTCCTTAAATACTCAGCCCAATCTGGGAGGAGAAGTGTCGGGTGGAAGTCTGGAGCAGAGGTGCTGTGGAGGCCCCTACCGGGAGGTCACCCCCAGTCTGGGGAGGGTGACCTTGAGGCCTGGAGGTTCGGGTGCAGCCAGGAAGGTGGTGAATTCCTGGAGTCGCACAGGGGAACAGGAGAACAGCAGAGGTGCTACGCAGTGAGAGACTTTAAAGTGATTGACCGGTGCGGTGAGTGACAGTCCCTGGGAACTGCAAGAGAAAGTGCTGGAGCAGTCTTGGAGAGGAATAGTGGACAGTCTGTGGGAGCCTCGGGAGGCAGTTCAGGGAAAGGAGAGTCACTGAGGAAAAGTAGGTCAGTGGGACCTGGAAGAAGTATAGGCTGGGAGTTGTAGTCCATCAAAGGCTCGGCTAGCACTCAAGCACTCAAGTACTTTTGCTACACATTGAGAGGCCCATGATCCCTGGCCTGTAATGGGTGTTCCGGAGGTTCTACTGAGAGTAGGCCTCACCATGTGCTAGCTGCGGTGAAGAGAAAGGAACGGAGAAGCTTGATGAATTTCCTTTCAAGCTGGAAAGTAAGTTTAGTGCTGGAGAGACGTAATGGGGTGAAGATTTGCTAAGTTCAGTGCTGGAGAGAGAACTGTAGGAGAAACGGTCAGCAAGTTGAGTGCTGGAGAGTTGTGAGGAGTAACAGTCTGCAGAGGGATGGTCTGCAGGGAAGTGCGCATATACAGGAGTGTATATGGACTTTATGTAATATAATTCTTTGGGCATCCCACAGTCATCCCTTATCCCCATCCAAGTTATTTCCCCTAAATAAAACAACAAAAACAAGAGCCGGCCTGGTCAGTGTCTCTGGATGTGTGAAATATGGTGTGATGGAGGGCAGCTATAAGGTGAACCACTACTACCAGACACTCTCAAGGGAGCACATGGCTGCACTGCTATGAAACATATTAAATAAAAAAAAAATAAAAAACTTAGGCAATATGTATTTTGTTACATAATTTTGGTAAAAAAAATCCCAACAAGCGTATATTGATTGGTTTACAGAAAGGATATAGCATCTACAAGCTATGGGATATATTTATGGATTTTATTTATTTATTTATTTTATATTAGTAATGGCAGCGATAAGCTGCTTATAGCGGGACTGTGATAGTATGGCGGGTAGTCTGACACTAACTGGCTCTTTGTGGGAACCAGTGACACTAATACAGTGATCAGTGCTAAAAAAATGCACTGTCACTGTATTAATGACACTGGCTGGGAACAGGTTAAACATCAGGGGCGATCAAAGAGTTAAATGTGTGCCTAAGCAGTGTTTATGTGTTTACTGTAAGGTGCTTTTGCTAAGAGATGTGGGGATTTTTATTCCCTGTTTCGCAGGGAAATAAAAACCGCCACATCCCCACTGACAGGACAGAGCTCTGTATTGTGTACATAGGCAGAGCTCTTTCCTGTCTTCCTCCTTGCTGATCTGCAGATGCCGGTGGACATCCATTGGCAGGCACCCGCTGATCGGCTTGTGCTGTGTCTGATCACGGCACGGCCCCTACCCAGAAGTGCCAGATCACTAGATCCGGGACAGGATCACATACTAAGTATTCGATCCGGAACAGGAGAGCCACTTTTCTGCCATATACCAGCGTTATGCAGTCAGCAAGTAGTTAATCCATCATCAATCTATTGGTTTTTTGTTTGTTTTTTTAAGTTAGACTCATCTTTTGTTGAGAAAAAAAAAATCCCCACTGGGTGATCTATGTACATTGTAAGGATGTTTAACACATTTTGTATCAGATTTCTGCTTTTTTCTGTTCCAAAGAAAAAGCTGTTTGTTCCACCATGTCCTTTTCAAATTAATTTCCAAAGCAGTATTAAATCAAGCAAACATTTATTATATTGCAGCTTACCAATTCTTAGATGTGATGGCTGAATTAATTTTCTCTTGTAGGCTTCTGTTTTTGTCTGATGATCCAGCCAGCAAGTCTGTTGTTTTTCAAAACGGTCAAGCTCTCCAGCAGAATGTATCAGTATACAGGGATGAGACAAGCCATTTAACACTGGCAGGGGTGGTTAGAATCATCAGCTTTTACTTATTCATGTAAAACCTTCATCCAAAATGGGAAAAAAAAAACCAATTGCTGTAACTGATTATAAAGTGTGAGCTGGAATTAAGCTTCAATTTGTTAGTGTATTTAAATCTGCTATTATATGTACCAGTCTCCTCTTCCCAGACTGGCAATACTGCTGTCTGCTGTGTCTCCTGTGCTCATTCCTCCAGAGTTGTGTCTCACTAATAAAGGAGGTGTGTTACTGGCCAGATCGCCAGGTGAAAACATATGGGAGAAAAGCCAAAGAAAAGAGAACTGATGCAGCCACCACATCTCAGATTGGCAAGCTGCAACAATTTTGGTTTAACGCTGCTTTAATACGCAGGGAGGTATGTGTTCATTATTACCACCTGATGCACACCCAGGGGTTGATTTACTAAAGGGAAATAGACAGTACACTTTGCTAAGTGCATTTGCTCCAGAGCTTAGTAAATGAGCAGAAACTTTACCGACTTCCATCATCCAATCATGTGCAAGCAAAAATGCATTTTTTTTTCCTTGCATGTGATTAGGTACTCTTTGCAAAGTGACACTTTACCTTGTTTACTAAGCTCTGGAGCAACTGCACTTGCAGAGGGCAACTGCAGAGGGTAAAGTGCACAGTCTATTTGCCTTTAGTAAATCAACCCCCGTGGTGTTGTGATGAGGTACGCTTCATTGTCTGGAAACCCTTTAGAAGTAGGTAGCCCTGAGAGAGCATCTCTCTGAAAATGAAACTCCTATTACAGAGGATCCCTAAAATACTAGGGAAGATGTCAGAGAAAATCATTGAGCCATCACACAACAGGAACTTACATTTCTGGGGGCATTCTCTGCCCCCGTTTTTCCACCCGAGATGTAATATCATGCTTGTGTGATTGGCTGACTGATTTTCTCTGACATCTGCCCTAACATTTTAGGGATCCTCTGCAATATGAATTTCATTTTTGAAAAAGATACAAACAATATGCTTAAAGGAGTTGTAAAGGCAGGAGTTTTTTAATCTTAATATTTATCTGCATTCTATACATTAACCACTTCCCGACCGCCGTATGCAAAATGACGGCCGGGAAGTGGCTTAGTTATCCTGACTGGACGTCATTTTGTCCTCAGGATAACAAGCCGCCGCGCGCCCCGGGGGAGGGGGCGCGCATCGCGGCAATCGGTGGTGTGGGAGGTCGGTCTGCACTTTACCAGCACTTTACCATGTGATCAGCCATGACCAATCACGGCTGGTCACAGTGTAACACAGGAAAGCCGTTTATCGGCTTTCCTGTACTCAGGTCTGCAGATCTGAGGAGTGGAGAGCCGATCGGCTGCATCCCTGACAGGAAGGGTTTGTGCTGATGATTTATCAGCACAGCCCTCCCTCGGATCGCCACCCTAGACCACCAGGGAGCCTGCCCAGGGACCACCAGGGATGTGCCCACCCAGGACCACCAGGGAGCCGACCAGGGACCACCAGGGAGCCGATCTGGACCACCAGGGAGACCCCCCTAGACCACCAGGTAAGAGACATAGTGCCCAATGTGGATGGCACTCAGTGCCACCTTCAGATGCCACCCTAGACCACCAGGGAATGAGCCCCTATGAGTATATATGCCCACCAGTGCCCACCAGTGCCCCTATCAGTGCTTACCAGTGCCCCTATCAATGCATACCAGTGCCACATATCAGTGCCCACCATTGCCACCTACCAGTACCCACCTATCAGTGCCCATCAGTGCCGCCTATGAGTGCCAATCAGTGCTGTCTATGAGTGCCCATCAGTGCCGCTTAGCAGTGTCCATCAGTGCTGCATATCAGTGCCCATCAGTGCTGTATATCAGTGCCACCTATCAGTACCCTTCAGTGCTGCTTATCAGTGCCGCCTAACAGTGCTCATCATTGCTGCATATAAGTGCCTCATTATCAGCGCCACCTCATCAGTGCCGCCTCATCAGTACCAATCAGTACTGCCACATCAGCTTCATCAGTGCCCACCAGTGATGGAGAAAATTTACTTATCTACAAAGTTTTGTGACAAAAATAGAGAATTTTTTTTTCAAAATTTTCGGTCTTTTTTTATTTGTAGCGCAAAAAATAAAAAACGCAGGGGTGATCATATACCACCAAAAGAAAGCTCTATTTGTGGGAACAAAATGATAAAAAAATCTGTTTGGGTACAGCGTCACACGACCGCGCAATTGTCATTCAAAGCGCAACAGCACTGAAAACTGAAAATTGGTCTGGTAGTAAAGTGTTCTAAGTGCAGAGTATTGAAGTGGTTAAGATAAAAAAAACCTTCTGTGTATGGCAGCCCCCCCCCCCCCCCCAGCACCTCCAAATTATTTACCTGAGCCCCTTCTCTCTGCAGCGATGTCCACGAGTGTCTTAGCTGTCCCAAACACTCCTCCTGATTGGCTGAGACATAGCAGCAGCCCCATTTGCTTCCGCAGCTGTCAATCAAAACCAGTCAGCCAATCAGGGGAGAGAGGGGTGTGGCCAGGCCGGGGCTCCGCATCTGAATGGATACACAGAGCTCTGACTCGGCTCGGATGCCCCCTGTAGCAAGCTGCTGGCTGAGGGGGCACTCACCAGAGGGAGGGGCCAGGAGAGCATAAGAGGGACCCAAGAAGAGGAGGATCCAGGCTGCTCTGTGCAAAACCAACTGCACAGAGGAGGTAAGTATAACATGTTTGTTATTTTTTTAAAAAACGAGCCTTTACAATCACCGAGAAAACATCCTCTAAAGAAAGCAGATATGTAATGTAAACATATATAAAACTGCATCAAAGACATAATTGGTTTCTAGAACAAGTGCTAAAGAAATAAAAACACACTGAGATACCAAGATGCTAAAAGTAAAACTAACTGGCTCCTAAAAATCTGTACAAAAAACTAAGGGACCAAGCAGCTGAAAAAAAAAACATTTTACTGCTGAAATGAGCACTTAAAACGGAGAGACCAAACTGTTAAAATATGACAAAATGGCTACCGGAATAAATACAATAAAATAAATAAATACAGTGTAAAGCAAGGTACGGTAAGTCAGTAATGGGGAAGGATCAGCTGCAAGGCAAGTAATACTGGCGACTAATGCTTTGCCCCCTGCCTGCCATTTTCAGACTGAAAGTTCTTTACTGGGTAAAGATGAAAGAGAAATAGAAGATATAAAATACTTACTTTTCCTGGACAAAATGTTGCTCCAAGCTCCCTTTATTACTGGTCATATAACCAAAAGCCTAACCTTTTGGTCACATAATCTTGTAATTAGTCAATCTAAACTCTTTTTATGGAAGTTAACAGTTTAAACGTTGGGTCTCCTTGGATAACTGTAGCCCCTCCTGCCCACCCCTTGCTGGCCTGGGCTCACATTTAGCTAGGTCCGAGTAGGTTCATGTCATCATCTCTGCCTCTCAGGAATGTGTAGCATGTTCGAGTTCAGCTGAACTGTGCCCAAGTCCACCTCTTCAAGTGAGCTAGGACACAGTTTGGAGTGATCACACTAGTCAAATGAACTGGACTCTCGGGGTCATATGTGCTTGGGTGTGGTATAGATCTTGTAGGGTAAGTATGCCCTTACTCTTTACTATAAATCAGTCATATACTGTAGCTTAGAGCAGTTGTTCTCTACCACTAGGTTGTGGCCCATCGCCAGGCAGTAGACTCCCCTCTACTGAGCCTCAAGCCAGTTGCAGATTCCTAAACTTCCCACATTGCCTTCAAACTCCCAAATCCCCCCCTTCCCCTCCAACCTCCCATAGTGGCCTACAGTGATCCCAGGTCCCGCCAAGAACTCTCAGCCTTCACAACCTCTCAGAATGCCTGACAACTTTCATAGTACCCTCGAACCTCCTATAGTGGCCACAATGCCCTCAAGCCCCCCCGAGAGCCCTCAGATTCCAGAGTGACTCCAACCTCCCACAATGTTACCCAAGCCTTTGCATTCCCAAACTTTTATTGTGTGAGTATTTTGGAAGAATTTACCAGGTACTGGTCTCAAAAAGGTTGAGAACCCCTGGTTTAGAGGACTGCACTGAACTAAGAAATTTGTACAAATAGTTGATGGTAGCCAGTGACTCCAACCTCTCACAATGCAGCCCAGCCTTTGCATTCTCAAACTTTTAGGCCTCATACACACGGGCGTTTTGCACGCCGGCGTTTGGAGGCGTTTTTTGCAGCTCTCCATGTTATTCAATGGCCTTCTAAAAACGCCGGCGTTAGTGAGCAGTAGAGGGCGTCGGCGTTAGTGAGCTGTTTTTAGAACGCGGGACCATCGCGTTCTGTAGCTGTAGCGTTTTGGCATTTTTTGACGCCAATTGGCAAAACGCTCACTAGCGCTTGCTAACGCCGTACCGGCGTTAACAAGCGTTTTTTGACGCCGGCGTTTTTAGGTTGAAAAATAGCAGAGGACTGATTTTTTTTTTAAAAAACGCCTATTGACGCCGACGCTCACTAACGCTCGCTAACGCCGATGCAAAACGCCGCAAAAAACGCCGATTTTTTAAAAAACTTCGGACCTGGCGTTTTGCTTATTTATTATAATACGCCCGTGTGTATGAGGCCTTATTGTGTGAGTAAAAATGTTACTTCTTAGGCCTCATACATACGGACGTTTTTTGACGCCGGCGTTTTCTGGCGGTTTTTGCAGCTCTCCATGTTAGTCAATGGCCCCATAAAAACACCAACGTTTTTGAGCTGTAGATGGCGTCGGCGTTAGTGAGCTAAAACTAGAACCCACGGCCAGCACGTTCTGAGGCTGTAACGTTTTTGACGCCAACGCCGCAAAACGCCAAATAACGCCTACTAACGCCAACTAATACTGTACCGACGTTAACCGGCGTTTTTTGACGCCGACGTTTGTAGGTTGAAAAATAGCAGAGGGCTGATTTTTTTTTTAAAAAAACACCTATTGACGCCGACGCTCACTAACACCGATGCATAACGCCGAAAAACGCAGATTCTTTTTCCTTGATGTCGGGCCCGACGTTTTGTTTATTTTTTAAGAAACGTCCAATGTGTATGAGGCCTAACTGTTAGGCATGGAAGGTTTTGGAAGAGGAACTGGTCTTAAATAAGGTTGAGAATCAGTGATTTAGAGGACGCTAACTTGCACTGAACTAAGAAATTTGTACAAATAGACGGTGGTGGCCAGTATTATTGCTTTGAAGAGCTTCTTCTATCTGGCATAAAGCTGTTAAGTAAATCTGACATATAATGTGAATATTTAATACGGTTACCATGTCTGCTACTGAATATAATGTGACTAATTAGATAAATATAAGGTAGGATGTTTCTCAATTATGGACTGCTGTTATTTTATGATTTCGGTATGACTAGGTGCAAGGTGACCTTGACCTACTCAAGATGTTTTTATGTAAAACGCAGGAGGAAAATGTTTGGTATAACTGGAGGCTGATTAGAATGAGTGCAAAAATACAGCAAGCCTTAAAGAGGAGATATATGTGCGTTTTCTAAAAGTGTTCGGCAATTGTGGCCATTATTGTCCCTTTTTCTGCAGAATAGTTCCATTTTTTGACAAATCGACCACTGGAAACGACACACTTTACACTTCTGCAAGTATATACATATAAGAAGGAAAAAAACAGAACACAGGGACAGAACGCAAGGAGACACACTGGGGTTCATTTACTAAAACTGGAGAGTGCAAAATCTGGTGCAACTCTGCATAAAAGCCAATCGGCTTCCAGGTTTTATTGCCAAAGCTTAACCTCCCTGGCGGTGTTCCCGAGTGTGGCTCGGGGTGGATTTTCAGTACAATAAGCGATAACCCCGAGCCACACTCGGGATCGCATCGCTGGATCCAGGCAGTGCTACTCACCTTGTCCCCTGGATCCAGCGATGTCCCCCGCCGTGTCTGCGGGCTGTGTCCGCTGCTCCGATGCCTCTGTGTGCCGGGCTCCGTACCCTGCGAGCGTCGCACGGGGACGGAGACCGGCGGGAAATTCAAAAAGTGAAACACACACAGCACATACAGTACACTGTAATCTTATAGATTACATTACTGTATGAAATCATTTCACATCCCCTTTGTCCCTAGTGGTTTGCCCAGTGCCCTGCATGCACTTTTATATTATAAATGTCATTCTTTCTGCCTGGAAACATGAGAATGTCCATGGCAACCAAAAAGTGTCCCTTTGCGTCAAAAGCGGTTTTTGATCAGCTAGAAAACACCGATAGTAAATAAGAATCATTTGCAGAATTGAGTGATACTGATTTTTGAGGAAATTTATCATCAGAAACTGAAAGTGACGACAGCGACAATTCTGCAACTGAGCAAATTTCTGCATTTTTGGTTTGATTACATTATTGAATACATTTAATTACTATTATATTATTATTTTTGATAATTATTTTTAGTTATTTATTATATTATAATTTATGATTTCATTTTTCAAACTTTTTCATACCCGGGATGTCTACTAGACTGTTGTTTGGACAGATTTAAGTGAGTTATTCCTAATAATTACAGGCCTACAATATAAAACGCCAAATTTTCATGCAAAATAATCGTACCGCTTTCAGCAATAAATTCCAGACTCAGTCATACCGCCAGGGAGGTTAATTGAACAAGCTGAAGTTAGAAGCTGATTGGCTACCATGCACAGCTGCACCAGATTTTGCACTCTCCAGCTTTAGTAAATCAACCCCACTGTTCTGTGCAGCGCAGGGCCGGATTAAGAGCACCATGGGCCTGGTGCTGAGGATTTTGATGGGCCCGCGATTTACATACCAATCATGTGTACACACACAAAGGAGGGCAGAGCAGCATCAGTGACTCACTGGGCTAGGGCCTATCTTAAAGTAGGGGCCTAGAGCTACAGCTCCAATAGCCCCTATGTTAATCTGGCCATGTGTGCAGGGGTGTGCCCTACCCCTTATGCAAGTATTTAGAAAGTGTGAGAGGCCTATTACCTCTGAGCTATGCAGCAAGCAGAGATCAAACCCAGAGATTATAGAGAATCCCAGGTACTGCTGCTATTCCTGGACAGCAGGTGGGAATCCTACTGAGAAGCCAGGAGAAGCACAGTTTTGCAAGTATGTAAGCAAGCAATATTTTTTACTTACTTAACTAGTTCTGCTTTAACTTAAAAAAATTATAGTTTCACAGATCATCCCAGATAGTTCGCACTTCTGTGACTATGGTGCATGTCTTATGTGGGTAATGTCTCGTAACTAGCTTATGCACTTTTGGAGTGGATTTTTCTGTCTAACTTTACACTTCTCTTGTCTTTTCCACTTGTCTGGAACATTTACCTGACTTGTAACTACTTGTACGCTGTTTGGAATTTTCAATAAAAATGATTGAAAGGAAAAAAATATATAGTTTTCCTTTAAATTATTTCTGCTGAAGCATAAAGGGTGTGTACAGTAAGCCTTACCAATGAACGTGTTTTGCTTGCTTCTGTTTGGTCTGTTAAATATACCACTAAAAATATTTTATTCTGTTTTATAGGTTAAAACAATACCTGTTGATCCTGCCAGAAATCTTGAAAGCTAGTAAGTTCCTGTGTTCTCTGTGAGCATTTTCTTTTATCAGTTACATTGTTCCTAGTTATTTTTTTGGACTACAAAACACCCCCACCAATGTTATGGAGAACAGGAAAGGGGAGGTATCCTGTAGTTCTGTCTTTGTATGACAAACCTGTTTTTCCACAATGGTTCTCACTTTTTTCCAGTTTCCCATTCCAAATAAATACTGCGTGATGACCGAACATGGCTTCTTTGTCCTGGATGATGTCATTTATGACGAAATGCGTATGGCCAAACCAACGTTCGTGGAGTCATCACGCAATTGGAGTATGGAAGCGGCCCGTTCAATTCCTGGGACCAACTTGGTTTACTACAAGAATTGACTTATCTGTATTTCTGTGAGTATTTTGTCACTGTTTAGTAAAGTTTTATTCAAATGGTTTTACGTTAAGTGGTACCCTTGGCTTTTCATTTTATGAACACTTTGGAGAACTGGAGGGTGACCAAAACAGTACCTGAATGTGATGAATGTTACACCTTAATATGGAGGATCCCTTGCATTAAAATAAATGTTGATGTCTCTTATATAGTGTCAGGAACCATGAATCAGATTGAGACAGAAGTGCAGTAAAAATCACACTTTTTAATAAAATAGTACAAACAGTGCAAATGTAGTCAAAACATAGCCAGAGTTTGGTAACCAGAGTGGGTAGTCAGAACAAGTGGTAAAACAGGAATCCAGAGAACAGTGTAGTCAGAGGCAGAAAACAGGATCAGGAACCAGAAGGGAAGTCAGCCAGGCAAAGTCTTTAAAAGGAAAACACAGCAGAGAGTATCCGGATATGTTGACCAAGGTGAAGGCACAGGAGATATGATCCAGGCAGTTTAAATAGCCAGCAGGGCTGGCTGACGATCACCAGGTAAGTCACTGTGGAATGATAATACTGGCAATTAACTGACAGCTGAGCAACCCGGGCTCTGAGAAGGGAGGGCTGAGGCCAACCCTGACATATAGAGGGTCAAGTTGCTCTGGTAAGCATGTTTTATTATGTAGTAGAGGAGCACTGTGGTGTGGTGTGCAAAAGTTTGAAGAATTGCACTTCTTTACTGTTGATGGAGGATTTCTGGTCAGCTATTTTATTTCTCACATCTTCATCGGATTTTGGATCTATATATATTTATTTGGACCTACTTTTGAGTGCTTTTACTACATTTACCGTTCCTTTGTACATAGTGGCTCCTATTTTTTTCCCCCCATGTTATGTGTTTCTATAAGCGTAGCACTTCTTTATATCTATAGCACAGCGAGTGAGCGTTGTCACACTAGGACAGGAAGTGTGTTACTGGCAGGATCAACGCACATTTAAAAATCAGATAAAAAACTAATATAGCCAGCACCTCTAAAGGCTGGAAAGCTACAACATATTCTGTTTTTGTTCTTGCATTGAGATACTGTATGCTTTAAAGTATAACTAGATAATTAGAACACCTGCCAGCTTTTTATTGCTGTTTGTCTCTATTAGAGAAATTCACCCTCTCTATTTGTTTTGTTTACTGTTATCACCGAGAGTGAAAGCAACAAAAAATTTCAAATTTTGGGTTGTTACCCGAACAGGAATAGAGGTGAAATCTTCCAATGGGGACGCTTGTTCTGGTGACAGCCGGGGATTCCATGGAGGCATTTATTCTCACTTGCTGTTTTGGCTATGGGACAGCAAATGAAGGGAAATCACCTCAATGGGACTTTATTTTAGACTCCATTCAAAATGAAAAAAAAAAAATTGCCTAAAATTCTTATTTAATTTGCTGGTACCTTGTCCAATGGCAAAAAACAACAGCATTGGGTTTCAAAAGCAAAAAAACTTTATACCTCTGACTGTAAACACCAATCAAATTCTCCTTCTCTGTTTCTGGCATGGAGCCTACATAAAGAATTCCTCTGGTAGATGTCACCTTACATAAAGTCTAGTATGTCCGAAATTACATTATACATTGTTTATTACACTTTAGGCAGACACCATCATCATGGATTTATGAAACCCATAATAGAGAATGGAATTTTAATATATCCAGGAATTTTCTGCTCTTTGTCAAGTTGGTTTACCTCCCAGCTGACTCTTTTTCCCGGTTACATGGTAACACATGCAATAATGATATATATTTTAATACACATGTCAGGTGGCTTGTGCAATACCCAGATATTATTACTTCTGGTAACCTTAAAATTAGAAAAATGGTAGCGGGAATGGAATGGAGCAAAATTGCAGATTTTATGAAACAGCTGAAAAAGGTCAAGAATCCTGAATCACTGGAGAAAATATGAAAATATTAAATAACTTGAGTCATTCAAATGCCATTTGGTCTAACATAAAATAATCATTTAAAGAGAACTTGTCTACTAAATATTATTTGAATGACAGGTTTGTGATCTTGGGTCTGGGTCGAAACGTAGCTTAAAGTATAAGTTCACCATTTCAGACAAAAAGGTGAACTAACACCCTACACCCTCACAACCACCCATCTCCCCCCCAAGTCTCCACTATTCTTTCCCCCACGTCTGAAGAGCTATCAGCGTCCATGCAAGCGGTGTAGCAGTCTGGGGATGTGAAATCCAGGCTAATTTTCCCTTTTTTCTGTAGGACTTCAGGGATGGATCATAGCGATTCTGACTGGTCAAAGTGGTAATGTGCTGGTCAAAGTGAACTACCTCTACCTTGCCTACTGAAGGAACTATATCCACTTCAGCCCCGGAAGAATTTCCCAGGTTAGGACCAAAGCACTTTTTACGATTCGGCACTGCGTCGCTTTAACTGACAATTGCGCGGTCGTGCGATGTTGTACCCAAACTAAATTTGCGTCCTTTTTTCCCCACAAATAGAGCTTTCTTTTGTTGGCATTTGATCCCCTCTGCGTCATTTCTGATCACCGCTATAAACAAAAGAAGAGCGACCATTTTGCAAAAAAACCCAAATGTCTTACTTTTTGCTAAAATACAAACCCCAAAAAAAAAATATAAAAAAACATTTTTTTCATCGATTTTGGCCGATTTATATTTTTCCTCATATTTGTGATATAAAAAATCGCAATCGGCGCTTATTGATTGGTTTGCGCAAAAGTTTACGGATGGTGAGAATTCATTTCTGGGGTTTTTATTTTTTTTTTATTTTTTACTAGTAATAACGGCGATCTACAATTTTTAGCGGTACTGAGATATTGCAGCGGACATGTCGGACATTTTTGACACTTTTTTGGGATCAATGATATTTATACAGCAATCAGAAATTTAAATGTCCACTGATTACTGTATAAATGTCATTGGCAGTGAAGGGGTTAACAGGGGGAGATCTAGGGATCAACTATGTTCCCTGGGTGTGTTCTTACTGTGGGGGGGTTGGGCTACCATGGGCATGAGAGATCTAACTGATCCCAGTGACAGGGATCAGTAGATCTGTCATGCCCCCACTAACAGAGCGGGGAACCGCCGTGTTTACATCGGCGGTTCCCCGTTCTTTGCCTGTGGCCGCTCATCGCGGCTTGCCGGTGGACCGCACGAGCCATGGGCACACTCCTCAGGAGCGCGGCGGGCGCGTGCCCCCTAGCAGCCACTTGCAGATCGCCGCTTTTTTACGACGATTCGCGCCCAGCGTCCACACTGCCGCCATAAACAGACGTTGGGCGGTGTGGAACTGGATATATTTATAAAGTGCAGCTCTGAAAGAGTCCTTCAATAGATCATGTTACTCAGTCCTTCAAATACAAGTATTCAGAACAGGAAGCGATCCCACCATCCGTGAAAGCAGAGGAAGATAGGCACTGTGTCACCAACACTAATAACACACCGCGCTTACCCCAACTCGTGTGACCCCCTGCATAAGAGTGGTCAATATTCGCTTTGTTTACAATAAAGCAACTGTTCAGTCGGTCTCCTCCCAGTCTCAGAGATTAGCAGAGGCTTGTCTGGTCACAGCACAGCTCTGCACATTACTTCCTTCCTTTGCCAATGTGGAGTGCGGGTGCCGGGAGGACTTCTTTTTACTAGAAAATAAATATTAAAGTGGAGGTTCAGTCAAATATTAACTATATTTTAAGTGATATTAAAGTCTCAGCTTTTTTTCTTTAAAAATAGCAAACATGTTATACTTAACTGCTCCGTGCAGTGGTTTTGCACAGAGCAATCCAGATTCTCCTCTTCTCGTGTCCCATGTGTGCATTCCTGGCCCCTCCCTCCTGCTGAATGTCGATGCTCAGTGTGTCCATTCAGACAGGGATCCACGGTTCAGCCCCGCCCCCTCTCTCTCCTGATTGGCTCACTGACTTTGATTGACAGGAGTGGGAGCCAATGGTGTCACGCTGCTATCTCAGCCAATGAGGAGGGAGAGTCCCGGGCAGCCAAGAATCTCCTGCAACATCGCTGGATCGATATGGGCTCAGGTAAGTATGGGGGGGGGGCTGAGGGGGGCTACCGCACAACCACTTTAAACCAACTCACACCCTCATTCTAAGTCTAGTCTAACTACCCTGTAAAGGAAAGATGTCTATACTAACCTATTCTAAGGGCGCTTAGGTCCGGTCATACGATCGGCTCCCAGCGCTGGCTTCTGTGTAGAGGAGGGACAGCCGACAACAGATACCCCATAGAAAGCCTGTGGTTGATGTCGCCACCCAGGCACTGCAGCCATTGTCGGCAATCTCTCCTCTTCACTGAAGCCGTCTGCTGGGGAAATGATGTGATCAGACCGGAGCGCCCTCAGAATAGGTAAGTATAGACATCTTTCCTTTACAGGGTAGTTCGAATAGGGCTTAGAATGGGGGTGGGAGTAGTTTTACATATAGTTAGTATTTGACTGGACATTCACTTTAAGGCAGTGGTTCTCAATGCCTGTCCTCGGGACCCACCAACAGGCCAGATTTTAAGTATTACCTTGGGGAGATGCAGACTAGAATACTGCAATCACGGAGCAGCAAATGATATCACCTGTGATGCATTTTAGTTATCCTGCAAACCTGGCCTGTTAGTGGGTCCCGAGGACCGGTGCTGAGAACCACTGCTTTAAGGCATATCTCTAAAATCATTTGCGATAAAGCAGAACTAAATGGCTGTATGCTTGGTGGGCTCTTGCCATATTGTGCATACCATACCTGCCCATTATGACACACATACCTTATACGTGTGCCCTTCACCTACTCCAGGCTTTATCTCCAGCTCTGACCCTCTCTGCCCTCATCTCCTCTGCCACTACTTCTGGGATCCTCTTCAGGCATTGGGCGGCCACTGATGGTGCAACTTCCAAGCATGTGGGTAGGCAGATGACCTACTGTATGTATAGTTAGCTTTGGCTGCCCAGGTAGGAGGAAGGAGTTAACGCCTTACCGCCTTCCTTGTGTGTTTGTTTGTGGGCTTTTTGCTACCCAACATGCAGAGACCATGCCCACATGTACACAGGAGTTACATCCTCCCTGGCACCTGGCTTATTTATAGGTGTAGAAATGAAGACAGGATTATACATTGTGCAGAAAATGCACTGTGCACAGAAAATAAAAAAATTCTAGGGAAAAGATGAGGATGTTTTTTAACAAAAGAGAGTCACGGTGCCCAACCTCCTCTGAATTTTTTAAAAAGGTTAGTTTAGCTTTAGGTTGATCTCTCTCACATGCAAAGCTAAAAATAAATAAATACATTTACAAAATAAAAAGACTATAGTTTCCCTTTAAGCACTTGTTTTATTGCCTTGTCGTACTGCTAATGAGATGAGATTAGTGGCGTGATTCATTTGGGCACAAGGTGCAGGACGTTAGAATAAATTGTGCATTTAAGGAAAAATCAATACGCAGGGAGATTGTTACTGAGCTGTAACAGGCAAATTGCCTTGTAAAATAATAATTAATAAAAACAGAAACCTATAACTAAGCAGCACATTGGAAAATCAATCGCCCCCAGGAAATGAGCTGTATTTAGCATTAAGGTTGCGCTATGCAAAACCCCAAATGAAAAGCTGGCTCGCCAGTATGAGTAGGATGGGTGGTCTACATCAGCGTTTCTCAACCAGGGTGCTGAAGCACTCAGAGGTGCAGTCTTGGCTCATCAGGGGTGTTGCACTGTGTCTGGTATTGTCACACAGCTTGTGTGAACAGATGCCTGCCTGAGGTAAATTGGCCTAGTCAAAGTCTTATTTGAGGCTACCGGCTCCTGATAATGTTTTCATTTTTTGAGAAGGCGTAGTGAAGGAAGACTGGGCAACCCAGTGCCTGGGAGATAGCACAAAAGTAGTAAATAACAAATTATGTCTAGTGTGACCTTTAAAAAAGTACTAGGACTATGGCATACTCAGATGTCCTCTTCCTCAAACTGGCTATATGCTTCACCCATAGGACTTAATCCACAATATTAAACCTGGCACCATGAACAGAACCTAAAAAGGTCAGCTGTAAGTTGGAGGTGAAGGCAGGGCTGTCTTAATGCATGGGCACCCTTGGGCACTGCCCAGGGGCCCCAGGTGCATGGGGGGCCCCATGATAATCTTACATTACATCATACTTGCCAACTGTCCCAGATCTGCTGGGATAATCACTATTTTTATGAAGCTTTCCCGGGATTGCCAGTATCCCAGAACCTGTACTTTGCTCTCCTGATCCCCCCCCCCCCCCTCTATACTGTGCCCTTTGTTTCGTTTTAGTCTTTGATTTATGGCATGTTTTCTTATTGTTTAAAATTGATTTTATTGAAAGTACTAACAAAATATATGTTCAATTCTATCAACTCTTTATACTTTAATTCTTGAGAGCATGTCCTAAAATTTGGGGCAGCCTGGTAGGGGCCCAATGGCATTACTTTTTTACCAGGGGCCCATGATGCTATTAAGACGGCCCTGGGTGAAGGTCGCTTTGAGCTGGAGATGCCCACATTGGTTATGGGACTACTGAACAGAATTGGAGAATGCTGGATCTTGGCAAGCCTGTTTTTCGTGGTTCTGCCTTAGACCTTGTTCTTGTAGTTCCAGTCTTGTGTGTAATAATACTGACAAAATGTAAGATTGGGTTTCCCTTTTTATTTGGTCGAATCCCACCTGGATGCAGTCAACTACAGCCAACAGTGCAAGACTGTGAGGATCATTCCAAAATCTATGCAATTGGCCAGCATGATTCAACTGACAAATGCCTGAAGTCTAGTGTGTGCTGCAACAGGTCCTCCTTATTGTACTATCTTTCCCTTGATGTCATAAAAGAAAGTTTTCACTTGAGCCCCCTGGACTCAATGAACTTTTGAGGCAGTTGCTGTATTTTAAATTCTGATTGCAGCACGTTCCCTGGCTAGGAAGATATTTTTAGTGCTAAGTTTATACAACAATTTCATAATGTCATAGAGATAAATGAGATGTCCTGAAGCACCTAAAAAACAAATTGTACAGTAATCACCACCGGTACATGTGGCGGAGGATTAGCAACATCTGCAGAATTCTGAGAGGGAAACTAAATGTGTTCTTACTACTGATTTCCATACTATGCATTACTGCACAATCAACATAAAATGTACATAACAACATTCTGGGGAGACCAAGTAAGATATACTGTGACTAGGGTGCTATACCATAAATCAGTGACCCCCCCCCCCCCCCAGCTACTACCCGTCATTCTAGGTTACTCTCCATATCTTTCTTTAACTGGTCATTTGGGCCTCAAACCCTTTCATTTTTTTCCTCCCTAAACCTTTCCTCCAATCTTTTCTCTGAAATGATGGTCTCCTATCTCTGCTCCCCTTGTAATACTTACCCCTGCCTGCCTTCCTTTGTAGGTTAAACTTCAGATTTCTTACCCCCCCCCCCCCCAAACCATCCTTACTCTGATGTTCCATCCCCATTACTCTTCACTTTTCGTTCATTCCCTCCCCAAATCTCTTTTCTCCTCACTTTCCTAAAACGTTTCTCTTTTCATTTCCTATCCTCTTCACTCCTTTCCTTTTTGCTCCTCTTTGAACCCATTTATCCTTACTTTCTGGACACTATTCCCATTAAATATTGTTTTCTCTTATCCTTTCCTTTACTCTCCCTCTCTCTTCTCTTTTCTTTTTTGTTCCATCTCCTTTTAACCTTTCCTCTTCTCTCCTCGCTTTCTAAAAACTGCCCCTCTCTCTGAACCTCTGGACTCCCTTCTTTTAACTTTTATAACTTCTTGCCTTCCCTTTCAGGCTAATCCCCAAGTTTCTCGTTTCCTTTTTCTATTCTCTCCTCTATTCCTTACTCTATGTCTCCTCTACTCTTTTCTCCTCCCTGCCCATTCTCTCCCTTACCTCTCCTCTTCTCTCTCTTCTGTCCATCTCTGCTCCTCTCCCCCCTTTCCTATTCTCTCCTCTTCTCTCATCTCATCTCCTCTTCACATCTCCTATCTAAACCTATTCTATTCTTATTTTCCTAAAACGCCTCTCCCCTCGTCCTTCTGGTCTTTCTGCTCTCTCCTACTCTCCTGCTACCCCTTCCTTCCCTCCCTTTTAGAAGAATCTCTAAGTTTCCCTTCTTTACGTTTCTATTCTCCTCTTCCTTACTTACTCAGATTCTATTTACCCTACCCTACCATCTCATGTCTTCTCTTCTACTCCTCACCTTTCTTTTCTTCTCTTTTCTCTCAGTTTTTTCCTTTCCTCTCATATTCTCTTTTCTTTTCCTCTTTCTATTTCCTATTTTTTTTCTCCTTCTATTGTCTCTTCTTTCTTCCCTTCTTCTTTCCTTTCCTTTCCTCTCATCTCTTCTCTTCTGCTTGCTTCAAATTTCTGAACCCCCCTTTTTTAAAAAAAAAAAAACCTCTGGTCTACTTTCTCTCCTGTCCATTTAACCTTTACACCTTCCTGCCCTCCCTTCTTCTCCAAGTCTCTTTTGCTTGTTCTACAGTGCCTTGAAAAAGTATTCATACCCCTTAAAATTTTCCACATTTTGGCATGCTACAACCAAAAACATAAATGTATTTTATTGGGATTTTATGTGATAGACTGACACAAAGTGGCACATAATTGTGAAGTGGAAGGAAAATGATAAATGGTTTTGAAATTTGTTTACAAATAAATATCGGAAAAGTGTGGGGTACATTTATATTCAGCCCCCAGAGTCAATACTTTGTAGAACCGCCTTTCTCTGCAATTACAGCTGCAAGTGTTTTTGGGGATGTCTTTACCAGCTTTGCACATCTAGAGAGGACATTTTTTTCAAAAGGTTTTCTTCTAAGATTGCCCTGTATTTGGCTCCATCCATCTTCTCATCAACTCTGACCAACTTCCCTGTCCCTGCTGAAGAAAAGTATACCCACAACATCATGCTGCCACCGTTGGACACTGATAAGCTGCATTGTTGGACAATGATAAGCCGCACTGTAGGGCACTGATAAGCCACACTGTTGGACACTGATAAGCCCCAATGTTGGACAATGATAAGCCGCACTGTTGGGTACTAATAAGCCGCACTGCCGGGCACTGATAAGCCACACTGTTGGGCACTGACAAGCTGCACTGTTTGACACTGATAAGCTGCACTGATAAGCCACACTGATAGGCACTGATAAGCCACACTGTTGGGTACTGATAAGCTGCACTGATAAGCCACACTGATGTGCACTGATATGCTGCACTGTTGGGAACTGATAAGCCGCATTGATGGGCACTGATAAGTCACACTGTTGGGCAATGATAAGCCACACTGTTGGGCACTAATAAGCCACACTGTTGGACACTGATAAGCTGCACTGTTGGAAACTGATAAACCACACTGTTGGGCACTGAAAAGCTGCACTGATAAGCCGCACTGTTGGGCACTGATAATCTGCACTGATATGCCACACTGATGGGCACTGATAAGTCGCACTGATGGCCACTGATAAGCAGCATTGGTGGGCACTGATAAGCTACACTGTTTGACACTGATAAGCTTCACTGTTGGGTACTGATAAGCTGCACTGATAAGCCACACTGATGTGCATTGATAAGCTGCACTGTTGGGCACTGATAAGCCACATTGATGGGCACTGATAAATCACACTGTTGGGCACTGATAAGCCACACTGTTGGGGACTGATAAGCTGCACTCTTGGAAACTGATAAGCCACACTGTTGGGCACTGATAAGCCACACTGATAATCTTCACTGATAAGCCGCACTGATAAGCCACACTGATGGCCACTGATAAGCGGCAGTGGAGGGCACTGGTAAGACCGCACTGGTGGGCACTAATAAGCGTCACTGGTGAGACCGCACGGATGGGCACTGATAAGCGGCACTGGTGGGCACTGGTGAGACCGCACTGATGGGCACTGATGAGACTGCACTGATGGACACTGATAAGCTGCACTGATGAGGCATGACTGCTGGGCACTGATAGGCTGCACTGATAAGCACTAATAGGCTGCACTGTTTACTGACACCGTACACTTCCATATATCTGTAGGAGGGGTATCCACCATCCCTGTAAAGTTTAATTTTTATGTCTTATTTTCAGTGTGATGTGTGTTATATGTGATGTTACATATCACAGAGACCGGTATTGATGTAATAGTAACGTTTATTGAGATTTCCATACATTAGAAGGTTCCACCATTACCACCACCATACCAGCACTGATTGTTGTTATAAAGATCTCAAATCTGCAGCAGGAGGAGTAATATTTCTAATAGTGAATTACAGCAGAGTACAGTGTGTATAATATATCATTATGGGATGTGTGTGTACAATTCAGTAATGATTGCATAAAGTAAGGGCAATATGTTTATCTCCTGGCGGCTGGAGGTTAGAGAACAGACTGTGTGTTACTGAGTAGTGAGTCTGGCTGCATAATGAGGGGCGTGATTCATGTTGAAGTGGGCTTGTTCACATTTACATTTACAGGCCTAGTGCACCTCCCACATTCATTGAAATGTGCAATGCATGATGGGAATGTAGTTTGAGGACAGTTTAAACATATTGAAGAGGATATGATGTAAACACTGTTCTAACAGAGCCTGCTTAGCAAAATGCATGCTGCAACTTTTGAATCAGAGAGAGCACTTCCTGTAACTTAAATTGGACATATCTCTTCAAAGGTAAGGCATTTCACAAATGTAATAACTGTTTAGTGTTTAGTGTAGGGGGGTGAACTAATGGGGGATTTTTGCCAAACCCGGAGTTATGCTTTAACACAAATCCCCTCTCCAATCCCTCCTCCTAGCACAAATCCTCCCTCCTAGCAGGACAAAGAAGCCACCTCTTTTGCCCCCTCCCCTGTCCTGGGTTGGTTTCAAGAGGAATAGGCCAGTCAACTCATGGGTTTCCTCTTTCAATACACAAGCCTAGCTCTGATATCCAGAGTGTTCAATACACAGGTGACTATATACCTGGGATTAAGATAACTTGCTGCCCCTGGTGAAGCTGGAAGAAGAATCTCTCAGCAGAATTCTAATGAACGCACTGAAATACTGTAGAAACGTGTGAGGCCTGACATTACAATTACATTCTGCAAACTAGAATTTTATGCTCTTTCCACACATACATTATTAGAATACATTGTAGAACAGAGCATTTTCCTCTCCTCTTATGGATTTATAACACTTCAGTGAGTCTTTTAAAGAACTCCAGACAAATATAAAAACCTCGGTATAGTCTATGAATACATTCCGTTCAATGAAAAATTGCTAACATGAACACAAAGTATATCTGAGATACGGCAGCAAATGGTTTATTAGGTAGAACCTTAAATCTTAAACATTGCAGACAATGGCTTTCTATGCAGCTAAGTCAGTCGTGTCTCTGGGCAAAAAATAGGCTGAACATTTATAGAGGGAGTACTTGTACTGGCGGATTCTCAGGAATGGAAAAGGATGGAGGAAAGACACAAATGACTGTCTGGTAAAGACGACCAAACTTTTCGAATTGAGTTTATTTGTAACTGTTTTATCTGAATAATTCCCAGTACACCCAGTCTACAAGTTTACACTTTTTTTTTTACCAAAACAGGAAAAGTTGTATAAAAGGGGATTTTAAGGCACTACAACATAAAGGTTACAAAAATGATATATCTTTTTAAAATCCATATTTATCTTTTTTTAAATTCTTTAAAAATGTGTATATTAACCACTTACCCACCAGAGCCCTTTTTTACATTTGTTGGTTACAAGTTAAAAACTGTTTTTTTTTGCTAGAAAATTACTTAGAACCCCCAAACATTATATATATATTTTTAAACACCCTAGAGAATAAAATGGCGATTGTTGCAATACTTTTTGTCACACGGTATTTGCGCAGCTGTCTTTCAAGCACAATTTTTTTGGAAAATAATACAACAGTAAAGGTAGCCCAATTTTTTGTATATTGTGAAAGAGGATGTTACGCCGAGTAAATAGATACCATACATGTTACGGTTGAAAATTGCCCACACTTGCGGAATGGCGACAAACTCCGGTACTTAAGAATCTCCATAGGCGTGGCTTTAAAAAATGTTATTAGCTGTCATAACAATAATATACATTTCATTTGACTTAGTCCATTATGTACAGCTCTGCTAATGTTGCGATGGAAACATATGGATTTCTCAACGCGTTTGTCAGAAATATTCCCCTTCCTTAAGAGCTCATTATGGGCTTATTCTATAACACATATGGAAACATATAATAGAAAGTGTATAATTACCTTATAATTATATGTGTAATTCACAAGTTAAATGATCACAACAGAAAATCACTGCATGCTATTATTTTTTACAAAATTAATTTATAAATAAAAAGGGACAAATTTTAGCCTTTTAGGAGGAACTGCACTCTGGAAGCTGTTCCCAGGAAAGGTAGGCAGAGGACAAAAGCCTAGTCACCATTATTCTCTGTGGTCTTCCTTAAGCTGATCTTTCCCCAAATACTAACTTACCATGCCTTGTTCTTCTCTATGTGGAGATGGCCACCTTTATAGAAGCAGAGCTTTTCTTCCTCATTTAGAGCCTCAAGCAAGAAGGGTGAGCAGAAGAGTGGTGACATCACCGAATCTCACTCCAAGTGTCACGAGACTAGCAGGCAGAGGCAACAGTGCATTAGATTCCACACTACTTTTTCCAGTTTTTGATAGCCATGGAAATTCTTAAAAGCCTTGTTAGCTTTTTATTTTTAGGTATGGTACCAGCCATTTGAAGGCTTGACAGTTTGGTTTAAAGCAACTGTAACTGTAGCACTACCCCTGCATGAGCCACTGGTAGTATTGGTTCCTCTACTCTCTCTTTAGCCCTAGGTGAAACCTCACTCACTCTGACACCAACTGAATACCTTGGCTGAGGACTCTCAGGAGTCACACAAAGATGGCACACACTGACCTTTTAGGAAGATAAGCAGACTGTATTGGCAGACCAACATCAAGATACTGTATAACAAAGCAGATCAGTAATTCAGCGTGAACACATGAAAACAGTACAATGCAAATACAAGGCAATAAACCCAGGTACCCTTAAGGCCAGACTCAGCATGTACTGCAGTACTAAGAGCTTAAACAGCATATAAGGTGTATATATATATATATATATATATATATATATATATATGAGGTATAACAGGCTAAGTCGCTTGAGGGCTCTCAGACAAAGGGTTAGGCTTAGGTCTGTGTCTTTAATACACTAACAGCAACCCAGTTCTACCCCCAGGTATGTAGCTATCTTGACCAGTCTTCTAAAGTAGGCTTCTGCTGGCAATGTTGGGGCCCTTTTAAAGTTGGCTCACAAAACCAGTAGAGATGTCTCAAGAGGTGAAGTTCAGCAGCAGTTAAATGTAGAGTTAGGCTTAGTAGGTGCAGCTAGGCAGAGATAAGGCAAGTTCAAGGGGGCAGAAAGGGTAGAGGGGGTGTAAAGTACTAAGGTATTATGCAGCGAGTAGGGGTGCATAAAGAGCGATCATGGTCAGCGTTCTGGGGGTATTAACAGCTTGGAACTCTGACACTGATGGCTGCTGCTCATAGGTGCAAGTGGCAGCAGATGTGATTGACTTCTGATGGCAAAGTGTCAATGGAGGGTAATAGTTCTCCTTCAGGTTTGGGTTGAATGAATGGTTAACAAGTAGTTATAGTTGTTATGAGGATCATAGACCCTGTCCCCAGTTCCTTCTGCGGCAGTTCATGTGCACCAGCAGAAATCTGTTTGGTGGAGGGCCCCCTTAAACAGCGTTGCAGTGACAGTGGCTGAGATGAAGGCAACTGAATCAACAATTCTGGATAACGGATGCTCACATTCCTGATTAGCTCCTTGGCTTGGCGTTCAGCACAGCAGTCCAGTCAGCTCTTTGGCTCTGGCACGGCCCCGTCTGATGCAGTTTAGCCTGGCACAGTTCAGTACAGCACAGCTCAAACTCTCCTTCCGATTGGTGTGTCTCTCCCCAACTGCTTGACTCCTTCCTGGACTTTTATTTATACAGGGTGAGCCATTTATATGGATACACCTTAATAAAATGGGAATGGTTGGTGATATTAACTTCCTGTTTGTGGCACATTAGTATATGTGAGGGGGCAAACTTTTCAAGATGGGTGGTGATCGTCAACCCCTCTCTGTGTGGTTAGCCTTCCTCTCAAACTCGACACGACATGACTTGACACGGTCCGATTTGACGTAGTCTGCCCCGGCACGGTCTCGGTTTCTCGACTGACCTGACGACACGACTTGCGGTTCGGTTCCTCGATTAGTCCTTACACTCGTAGGCAATAGGTCTTAACAACTAAGTCAACGGAAGTAGAGTCGGTGACAGTGACGTTGCGACAAATTCCCCCGGGAGGTGGTTTGTCTAAAGACGACCACGTGTACTTGACGGCGTCTTCCTTGACCCCTGTCCCAGATACTAGGAGTA
>BLSH010309848.1:493335-508010 GCA_018402905.1 Glandirana rugosa
GGGAATGTAGTCTCAAGGGGAAATGTGGTCTCGGGTGTCACAAGGGGGAACTTTTTTTTTCAATGGCACTCATCTCAACTCGCTTGTGGACCTGCAAGCCCAAGACGACCAGGCAGGCTTGAAGCCCTGTTTCAGGCCCAGGCCTGCCTTGGGCTTGCTAGCGTGCCTGTTGCTTGGGGTAACTTTAGTTACCCCTGGGCTTGAAAATCCGTGTTTTTACCGACATCGTTTCAGGACCTTTCGGGGTCTCCCGACGTTTTCCTTCATTTTACCCCCATTCCTATCCCGTTCACGGGATGTTTTTTTTACCCCTGTCCGGTTCGTTGTCCGTGCGATCGTTCGGGTTCCGTCCGGACCCGGACTTTGTCCCGAAGTTCGGACGGACCAGCAGAACCCGAACGTCCAGGTGTTCGCTCAACTCTACTCACGGTAACTTTTTTTTTCAAGGGGGAACACTGTGGGCTCTGGTGTAAAGGGGAACTCTGATGTAAGGGAGTTTCTGCTCACCAAACCTCCCATTTACATCAGTGTTCCCAGCATCCCCCCTTAAATTAGGGTCCTTAAAGCCCCCTTTACATCAGAGTCCACAGGGCACCCCTTACATCTGAGTCCCCCCTACCTTAGTGTACTCACTCGCTTGGTGGCAGGAAAGAAAAGGAAGAGAGGAGACTTCCATCACAGACGGTGGATGGTGAGCTCACTCACCCGAGGATGGAGGCTCAGGCATTGTCACCTTTCATCCACAATGTATCTGAGCTGAGTTGCTGAGATTCAAACTCCCAGCCCACACATCCCTTTCCTGGGGAACAGAACACCGGGGATTGGAGCATGGGTGGGCAGACTGAGGGGTAGGGGTGGGAGGAGGAGGAGCAGATCAAGCCCTCTCTCCTCTCTTGTCTGTGTATGGGGGTGGGTCCCGTGTGCACACCTATGCACTCGGCATTTGTGGTACTTGGTTACTTGGGGAGCCACAGTCCATTCTGAATATTGTGTCCGGGTTTCAGATGATCTGAAACCTGGACACCCCTTCCAAAACCCGGACTGTCCAGGTGAATCATGGACAGGTGGCAACCCTAGTAAGGCCCCTTGCACGTGGACACCTAAAACTACACATTTTTAGGCATTCGGGCACTTTGTGCTGATATAAATGCACCCCATTGTTTGGGCCTTTATATAAACTGCATAAATTAGTGCTGTTTATACATCAGTTAAAAGAAAAAAAAACTACAAAAATCTGCAATGCTGGTCAGTATTTTATGCACGTACCTGCATATAGTATATGCGAATATGCAAACAAACAGCACAAAGCCTTCATAAAAAAAAATTGAATTTTTATGCGTACATGCATTTACGTGCACACATGCATCTATATTTATTTATTTATTTATTTATTTTAAACTAAATAAACACCTAATTTGACTTGGTATTAGGGCCCGTTCCCACTAAAATGTAATGTGGGAGAGCCATGTTCCCACGTGGCTTCCCGCACCACATTTCAATGGCAATCCACTTGCGATCTGCTGGGGGGTCATTTGAGGTAACAACACCCCAAACGCATTGCGTTTGCTCGCACCGAATCACATGGTTCAAAAGTGCCATGTGATACGGTTGCCGCACGTCTCAAAAAAGTAGCGCATGCACTAATTTTGGTGCGGTGCGATTTCAGCCCATTCAGAATGAATGGGGCTGAATTCGCACTGCACAGAAGTGCATGTGAAATGCACAGGAATCTCACTGTGTTCCTGTTCCATTCACATGCAGCTCTTAGTGTGAATGGGTCCTTAACCTTCTGCAATGGCTTGTACAACAGAGCTGTGACTAGGAGAGGGAGAAGCAGCACCAATCATGTCAGTGCTTACATGCTACCAAAGTATATGTCAATAAGAGGAGAGAGCAGAGTAGAAGAGAGATGCGCTCATTAGTCTGCTGCTTCTCCTTTCACTGTTCAATCACAGGCTGGGGGATGGACAAAACTGCAGCACAAAAAAAACAGGTCTGCTGCCCTTCCAGACAGGGATGTGCTTTGTGAAAAATTGTGTAAATCTCAGGACTGAATGGACAGAAATACAGATCCTATGTAAGGTAAAACAGCTCCCATGTATATATAGCTGCATAGGTGTGTGTAGCCCATTATATTAGGGTGTGCACCCCAAAGCTCAAACACGCATGTCTTTCTCTGCAGTCTCAGCTGCATAGGACAGTGATTGAATGGGAAGTGTGCTAAGCAACTTTCTGTTCATTCACAAACTGAAGCATAGTAAACACTTAGTAAGTAAACCACTTTACTATGCTTCAGCTATGAATGAACACAGTGAGTGAGTGTGTTCACTATTTTAATTTAAGAAAAGGAAAGAGCTGGTAAATGACAAATTGACTAGCCCCTTTCCGCGCTCTCCATCCTGAAACATCCTCGCAACAGCCGAGGGGAGAGGTGAGGAGGGAATAAAGCAGCAGCACTGCAGGGGGCGCAACACAAGGGGAAGCCTGAACAGTGGGGGCAATTGGCCTTACACAGAGTGATTTGGGTGTGCCCAGACACAGCTGGCACACCCCCTGCGCACGCCTATGTATAGCTGTTTGCCTTGAGTATGGCTTTAATTTTAGGGTCAGAGGTTAGTACTCATTTCTAAAAATGCTTACTGGCTGTCCTCCATGCTTATCTTTTGGTTTCAGTATTGCTTGAGTCACTGACATTGCACCAGGGATGTGAGGTGAGGTGAGTGGCTGGTGAGGCACTGGCTGGTATCAGAGCCAGATACACACAGGTTACATACGCTGCAAAAGTTAGAGTGAGAGCAATAATTCTAGCACTAGACCTCCTCTGTAACTCTAAACTGGTAACCTCTAAAAATTTTAAAAGTGTTGTTTATGTTTATTCTTAAGTACTGAAGTTTGGCGCCATTCCACAAGTGTGCGCAATTTTAAAGCGTGACATGTTAGGTATCTATTTACTCGGCGTGACATCATCTTTCACATTATACAAACAAATCAGGCTAACTTTAGTGTTTTTATTTTTTATTCATGAACGTTTTTTCCCCCAAAAAAACACATTTGAAAAAGTGCTGTGCAAATACGGTATGACATAAAAAGTTGCAAAAACCACCATTTTATTCCCTAGGGTGTCTGCTAATACAATATATATAATGTTTGGGGGTTCTGAATTATTTTACAACAAAAAAATGATGATTTTTACATGTAGGAGAGAAGTGTCAGAATTAGCCTGGGTGTCAAGGGGTTACTTACCATAAGTAAGTAATATACAAATAATTATTATATATAAATAATTATATATATACTATAAAAGCACACACATAGGTTGGACTTGATGGACTTTTTTCAACCTCACTGACTATGTAACTATTGTTTTTAAGGTAAATTCCTATATTTTCAAAAACTGTACTCAAGCAGGTGGCTTAATGAAAATGACTGAAGTTTGAAGTTTTAACTTCAAGCCAGTAATTTCATAGAAAATAAATAAATTATAAATTATTATCTTATAACATATAGCAGGGATATGCAATTAGCGGACCTCCAGCTGTTGCAAAACTACAAGTCCCATCATGCCTCTGCCTCTGGGCGGCATGCTTGTTCCTGTCAGAGTCTTGCTATGCCTGAGACTTGTAGTTCTGCAACAGCCGGAGGTCCGCTAATTGCATATCCCTGACATATAGCATAATAATATATGATTTAGCTTGTACCTTTTCAGCAGTAGCAGATTCTCATTCTCCCTCTTAACTGTGTGAGAAAAACATGGGATTATGGGTAAATCTTACACACTTTTTCCTTGTAGTTAAGAGGGCTGGGAGGGAGCATTTGTCTTTTAGAAATGCCCCCTTCTATGACACTGCAGTGAGAGAACAGCCTCCACTGCAGAATTTTTATTGGACAGCTTGAGCCAATGGTGCTTTACCATTGGTCCAAGGCTCTAAGCTGTCCATTGAGCTCAGTGCCTCTGACAAGAAGTGAGGACAGGCACTGTGATCTCATCCTCTCAGTCTGCTGCAAACACAGTGTGTCAGCTTAACAATACAATGAGGGTGACCAGTACTGGAGACAGCTCATACAATCCACATCCCAATTATATATGAGGAACAAGTAAAAAACAGAACTGAGGTCACACGTCGTCTATTTAAAGGGGATTTTCCAGGATTGATGGCTGTCTAAAGTGAGCACACTGATTCAAAACATTATTTAAAAAGGTATATACTACATTCAATACACATTTGCATAAAAGGTTTTTCATAAAAACGTATAGACGTATATTACCTTTTAAACATAACGTATCCAATAGAGCTTGGACGTGTTGATTGCTTGGCGTGTAGAGTATTTATTGACGTTTCGCAGATAATCTGCTTCCTCAGGATAACTCCAGCTATTTGTACGTCTATTAATCAAACACAACATTATAAACACCATATAATCCAAAAATACATTCAATTGCATTTTCCAGACATTTATCAAGTATAACTGTGCTCACCATCTTCCCTCTTCTCCAGCATGTGGCGCAGTGCAGCAGGTTGACCCCCCGCACTCCGCCAAATGGCTGGTGGTGCCAGAACCGCCAGCCCTGGCTGACTGGCGTTGGACGGCAAGTAGATTTTATACCGCAGCAAAAACCGCGTGATCTACAACATTAATAAAAATTTATATGTATAGCGGTAGTGGTTGTATCTCCATGTGTCAGAACAAGCAGGCCAATCTATTTGTTTCCATATCTCCACCAACAGTGACTTAAAGCAGCCATGGCGTGTGCACTCCTTCACGGGATCAGAACATCCTCTCTCACATCATGAGAGGACATCCTCACTCATCCTGCACTCACCGTGCACATCACTCTCTGGTCAGATATTGTGGCTGTTAATTCACATCTGGTTAAGTTAACATGCAGGAAAATATTCAGTGCAAAGTCTCCAATAATCGGTTGCAATGCACAGCAGGCTATGCATTTACTATGGTAAAATTCATTAAAAAACACACACGTAAACATAAAAAACAGAGTACAGCACTATGCGCAACTACAAATGTCCTTTTGAGTCCATAAATGATAAGAAACTTCATGAACCAGATAATGGACAAACAGGTGCACAAGCCCTCCTCTACAGACACACACAGCCGCTCACCTCATTTTTAAGGCCTAATGGTCGACAATGCACCTTCCCCACTGGGGAAGTGTATGTCCTGAAGGAATCCTTGGGATAATAACCAGCTTAGTCACCATTCAATCCAGGATATATATAGAAAGTAGAGTTGAGCGAACCCGAACTGTAAAGTTCGGGTTCGTACCGAACTTTGGGGTGTCCGGGACCCGAACCCAGAATTTTCAAAAAAAGTTTGGGTTCGGGGTTCTGGTATTTTATTCCACGTGTTGAATAGCTGCCAAGGGTTTGCCCTTAGAAGCCATCACAGCCATGCCTACTAATGGCATGGCTGTGATTGGCCAGTGCATCATGTGACCCAGCCTCTATATGGGTCTGGAGTCACCGTGCTGCATGTCATATGCTCTCAGGCTAGTTTAGGGAGAGGATGCTGCTGGCTCTGTGAGGGACAGATTGCAGAACATCTCATCCTGCATTACTGAACGATCTGATTGTGGACTAGGTAGAGATTACTACTACTACTGCTTTGAGGGACAGAATGCAGACCTTATCCTGCTGCACAGAATGATCTGACTGGACTAGGTAGAGTCTACTGCTTAGAGGGACAGATTATTGTTCTAAAATCATCTCCAAGTTCTATAGGGAAAGGTTCCAGCTGTTGCTTTAAGGGACAGATTATTGTTCTAAAATCATCTGCAAGTTCTATAGGGAAAGGTTCCAGCTGTTGCTTTAACCACTTCAGCCCCGGAAGGATTTCCAGCTTTAGGACCGGAGCCCTTTTTGCGATTCGGCGCTGCATCGCTTTAACTGAAAATTGCGCGGTCGTGCGACGTTGTACCCAAACAAAATTTGCGTCCTTTTTTTCCCACAAATAGAGCTTTCTTTTGGTGGTATTTGATCACCGCTGCGTCATTTCTGATCGCCTCTATAAACAAAAGAAGAGCGACAATTTTGCAAAAAAACCCAAATTTCTTACTTTTTGCTAAAATACAAATCCAAAAAAAAAATATAAAAAAACATTTTTTTTCACCGTTTTTGGCCGATTTATATTCTTCCTCATATTTGCGATAAAAAAAATCGCAATCGGCGTTTATTGATTGGTTTGCGCAAAAGTGGCCGCGTTTACGGATGATGAGAATTCATTTTTGGGGTTTTTATTTTTTTTTTATTTTTTACTAAAAATGGCGGCGATCTGCGATTTTTTGCGGTACTGCGATATTTCAGCGGACATGTCGGACCATTTTGACACTTTTTTGGGACCATTGGCATTTATACAGCGATCAGTGCTATAAAAATGCACTGATTACTGTGTAAATGCCATTGGCAGTGAAGGGGTTAACCTGCAGGGGGCGCTCTAAGGGTTAAATGTGTTCTCTGGGCGTGTTCTTACTGTAGGGGGGCTTGCCTAGCTGGGGAAAGGAAGTGGTCACAGCCTTCATGTACGAGAAGGCTGTGATCACTTCCCTTCCCCCTCACACAGAGCGGAGGTCCGTGTTTACATACACGGACCTCCGCTCATTCGCTCCGGGGGGGGCATCGCGGGTGGCCGGCGGCAATCGAAGCCGCCGCACCGCTCCCTGGCCCCCCCCCCGAACACAGTGAGCGCGCGCGCGCCGCCGTCGTATGACGGCGTTTTGCGTTACAGAGCCACTTTGCCGCCGTCAATCTCCGATCGGCGGTCGGCAAGTGGTTAAGGGACAGATTATTGTTTCTTGCACAAAATTAAAAAGTGCATCTACATTGCTGGTTTAAAAAAAATATATATATTCTAAAAACTACATTTGCGACCAGCGGTGCATTTCTGGCACAAAAATAAAAAAATGTCTACATTGCTGGTTTAAAAAAAAAAAAAAATCTAAAAACTGTATTTGCGGCCAGCGGTGCATTTCTTGCACAAAAATAAAAAAAACAGTGTTGGCTACCTCCTCCTCCACCGCCACTTCCACTGCCTCCTCAACCTCCAACTCCACATCCACCTCCATTTTTTATTTTTTTATGTGATTTTAGCTTAAAAATTATTTTACGTTATTTCCCTATCCTCATTTCTTTGTAGGGCACTTGTCCAACTCTTACCCCCATTTTCCTTCCTTTTGCAGAACTCTAGGACTTGCCAGGACTTTGTTACAGCCATTTTTGTGCCTAAAGGTTCGGGTCCCCATTGATTTCAAAGGGGTTCGGGGTCCGGGATAAAGTTTGGGTCAAGTTCGGGACCCGGACTTTTTCCCGAAGTTCGGCCGAACCTGCCGAACCCGAACTTCCAGGTGTTCGATCAACTCTAATAGAAAGAGATAAGAAAACATCTAGTGCTCTCCGCAAAGGCTAATAGATAAATCTTATACGTCAACTAAATCACAATAGAGAACAGATAGAACATCCATGTGTTTCAGGAGACAGACATCGTTGTGTATGGACCCTCCACCACAGAGATACACTGCCGCTCACCTCATTTGCAAGACCAAGAGGTCTGTCAAACACCTTCCCCACTGGGGACTATAGGGCAGGGCTCCTATGTGTTCCTAGTCCACTCCGATAAATTACCATCCAAAGTACATGCAGATAAAACAGAACGCTACATCTAATGCTCTCCGTATAACACCAGATTTATTTAAATAGATAAAAAGGTACACTCACAAATAAAGCACTCAAACCAAGTGCATGGATCAACATTGGTAATGATACATGTTGAAGACACGAAAGATGGCCATGGGTGACATCATACGCCGCTCCTCCCCCGTATGCCTTACATCCTGGGCGGGACTTCTCCAGCGTAGGAGCGCAGCCACGTTGAAGAAGACCCGCCCAGGACGTAATGCTGTTTTTCATTTTTATTTTATTTATATCCGGTTAAGTTGCTGTAATTTAGTGGACACTAACAATGGAGCCAACTCCCAGGGCTTACTTAATCTCAAAGGGGCCACCCACCCAAAATGTCCACAATGAATAGGGGACAGTTACAAAAAGCATTCCAGATACATCTCTCCTTGAACTTACCTTAGTTGTTGTAGACCAGAGACGCACATCACTGGGAAAGCTTCCAGTGTAAGCGGCGTCTCCGGCCTTTCTAAGGGCCCATTCACACCTCAGCATTTTGTAGCTTGAATATGCCTGAAGCCTGAAGTTACAAAAAGCTGGAGGGGAAAAAAATATCAATGTTTCTCTATGGAGATGGTTCACATCTCCACTCAAAACCGCCTGAAGCCAAACAACCTACGCTCAGTCCCAGAAGTATTTGTCACGTGAATCGGGCATATTCTAGTGTTTCTAGCCCATAGAAATGAATGGAAATGCGCGATTTCTGCGTTTTTGCGAGTTTTGTCACGCTTGTCTCCGTGATTTTCGGCTGAAAGAAAAGCTAAAAAAGCTGAACTACCTAGCAACAAATGATGCAATAGATAAAGTATTCACTATTGGCTAATACAAAAATGGCAAATGCCCAACACCGCCGCAAAACTCCGCATACAAAAGCGCAAAAACGATAGAAAGTCGCTGAAAAACGTACTACAAAACGCCGGAAAAAGCTTAAAAATGTATCGCTGAGATGTGAATGCAGCCTAAGAGCGGTCCCACCATAAGTGACAGAGCCTGAAAGGCTCTCTGACGTCACATCCAGTCCGGGCGCCTGAGTGGCGGCACACGCACAGCTGACCCTCCAACGTCGCCAAAACCACATGATCGCCGTCAAAAGGACACCCACATCACGCCGCCTTCCCGCAGCTGAAAACAACCGTGGGATAACATGGGGGTTAAGGGTGCCCCCTGTCACTCATGGGTGCCCGAACGTCCGTCATAAGGCCCAGCAGAGTGAAAGGCTAATTCCCTACACCGCACCACACAGCGCCATCTAGTGAAGAGAACATATAATATGTCATTTCAAGTGAAAAAAGGAGGAATCAATAGGAAAAACATTTGTACATATATACAGAAACATAATTCATAATGGCAAAAGTTACATTATTAAAAAAAGAAAAAAAAAGAAAGTCACATTTGCATATTTCTGATTTGCGGGGCACATCAAACAAGTATATCAAATTCTGGTTATAGTGATGTGACCCAAAATTGAAGGAATAGATTAGCAGAGAACATAAGCTAGTTTGCTACCCAACGTATTACAAAAAAGCATTAAAGACCAATGAGGTATTGAGCCCCAGAGGTTCGGTAGCCCTTTGATCATAAATCCACTTAGCCTCTCTCCTCAGTATCTTGTTATCAAAATACCCCCCCCGAGAACTGGGGAGGACATTTTCTAACACAAAAAAGGATATAAAGGAGGGGTTAAAGCTATGATAGAGGCCCACATGTTTGCATATGGGTGTGTATAGAAGTCCTGCATCCAAATGCATCCGTCTACCCAAGGTTCTCTTTGTATTACCAATATAAAATGCACCACATTTGCATGTGGTCATATATACAGCCCCCGCTGTTTGGCAGTCTGCATATGATTTCAGCCTAGCACTGCCTCCCCTGGGTAATGGAAATACGGCTCCCTTCCTAATCCAGGGACAATGCGCACAGGCACCACATCTGTATGTGCCATAGCCCCCTACAGCCCCCTCCGTGGAATCTGGGGGTGTGTAGTGGCTGTGCACTAGTCTGTCCCGAATTGAGGAGGATCTTCTAAATCCCCTTTAAATAGACGTGGTGTGACCTCTGTTCTGTGTTCCTCATGGTGTGTCAGATTGTATTTAACCACTTCAGCCCCAGAAGGATTTATCCACTTCCTGACCAGAGCAGTTTTGCGATACAGCACTGCGTCGCTTTACCCACTTCCGGACTGCCCACCGTCATTATACGGCGGTTCTTTGTAGTGGAGTACCGTTGTTATGGTAGCAGATAGCTACCATAACCCCAGTATTTTTTTTTTTTATCAGCCGCCAATTCTGTTTCAGATAAAAGGGGTCTCTAAGGCGGATTTGCAGCGAGATCACTTTTATCAATGGCGGGAGAGATGCCCACCCCCCTCCCGCTGCGGATCCGGTAAGCAGCGGAGACTATCGCGTCTGCTCCCCCCCCCCCCCCCTACAGTGGATGCAAAGTGAGCAGAAGATGCCGCCCACTCGGCTCCATAGCATTGACTGGCGGAAGTGACGTCAAACGTCACTTAAAGGGGACTTTTTTTTAGGTGTCATTATTTTTTATTTTTTTTATTGCATTTAAGTGTAAATATGAGATCTGAGGTCTTTTTGACCCCAGATCTCATATTTAAGAGGCCCTGGCATGCTTTTTTCTATTACAAGGAATGTTTACATTTCTTGTAATAGGAATAAAAGTGAACATTTTTTTTTTAAAGGACATAAAATAAATAAAAAGTAAAATAAATAAGAAAAAACAAAAATTGGAAGCGCCCCGTCCTGCTGAGCTCACGCGCAGAAGCAAGCACATACGCAAGTCCTGCCCACATATGAAAACGGTGTTCAAACAATTGTTAGCGCGAGAGCAATCATTTTAGCTCTAGACCTCTGTAACTCAAAGCTGGCAGCCTGTAGGAATTTTTAAACATTGCCGATGGAGATTTTTAAGTGTCAAAGTTTGTCACCATTCCACGAGCGGGCGCAATTTTGAAGCATGACATGTTGAGTATCAGTTTACTCAGCGTAACCTCATATTTCACAGTATGGAAAAAAATTGGACTAACTTTACCTTTGTCTTATTTTTTCACTCAAACAAGTGAATTGTTTCCAAAAAAATTGCTGCGCAAATACGGTGTGACATAAAGTATTGCAACAGCAGCCATTTTATTCTTTAGGGTGTTAGAAAAAAATATATATAATATTTGGGGGTTCTAAGTAATTTATAGCAAAAAAACTTGAATTTAACTTGGTCTGGAAGTGGTTAACTGACAATTGCGCGGTCGTGCAACATTGTACCCAAAGAAAATGTATGTCCTTTTTTTCCCACAAATAGAGCTTTCATTTGGGGGTATTTGATCACCTCTGTGGTTTTTATTTTTTGTGCTATAAACAAAAAAAGAACGACAATTTTGAAAAAAAAACAATATTTTTTACTTTTTGCTATAATAAATATCCACCAAAAAAAAAATGTCTTCCTCAGTTTAGGCCAATATATATTCTTCTACATATTTTTGGTAAAAAAAATCCAAGAAGTGTATATTGATTTGCGCAAAAGTGTCTACAAACTATGGGAATAGATTTATGGCATTTTTATTATTATGTATTTTTTTACTAGTAATGGTGGCGATCTGCGATTTTAAGTAGGACTGCGACATTGCGGCGGTCAGATTGGACACTTTTGACACTTTTTTGGGACCAGTGAAATTAATACAGTGATCAGTGCTATAAATAGCCATTGATTACCGTGTAAATGTCACTGGCAGGGAAGGGGTTAAAACTAGGGGGCGATCAAAGGGTTAACTGTGTTCCCTGGGATGTGTTACTAACTGTATGGAGGCTGGGCTGAGAGGGGGAGGGAGACCGTTGTTCCCTATCACAGGAAACAGATGATCTCTCTCAACTCCCCTATCAGAACGGGGTTCTGTTTTGTTTACACAGGCAGATCCCCATTCTGTCACTGCGGGGGGGGGGGGGGGCGATCGCGGGTAGCCGGTGGACATCGAGTCCGCCCCACCTGCTGATTGGCTCCCCCGCTAGCCAGTGAGCAAACGCCCACAACACACGCTCCCGCGCCCGCTGTACAGCTATGGCGATTTGTGCAGGAGAGCCGACCTCCTGGTCGACGAGCAGTTAAACTGGCCGCTTTGTATGTAGCTTCTAACAGGCTGTGCAAGTAGCCCCGTATCTCTCGAACCATAGATTATAGGAGCCCCAAATTGCTACCAGTGGTGGGGGTAGGACTTCAGCAACCTACTCCCTAAATTTGGGGTCTCTGTAACCCCAGGTCACCGAGCTACGACCCTTGAACTCTGCCTCACCTGCCTCCCCTGTCTGCACATCCCTGCATTGCACATGTGTGTAGACCTCACTATGACTTCGCTGGCTGCATGCTAAACCTGCGTCAGTGACTCACAAAGCATTGATGCCCCAAATGCATGCAACTAAGTCCTGTACTTTCAATTAAAAAAAAAAAAAGAAAATCAATCATGGTCCAAGGAATTAATCTAACAGCTCCTAGAAGACGAGGATGGATAATTTCAGCTCAGAGGAGTAGGGGGTATATGCTATGGAACAGGGTTTGAGAAGTTACGAGAGGTTAAAACTAATGGATATCTGGTCCTTTGCAAGTTTTTGCAGCTCTTCTTTTTCAAAAACATACCCTGTCCTCCCTTATCCCCTGCCTATTTCTATGCCTACCTTTTTGTCCAAGGGTCTTCACTCCTTCCTCTTCTACTCCATCAGTTTCCTCTCCCCTTTGGTGGCACTGGCACCTGCCGGTGGGGATTTCTGCTCCATTGAACAGCACTGGCATAATAATGCATGAGCCCTGTTCAGTACAATAGTATTCTGCGCCCAGGCTGTGTCATGATGATGCCCCAGGGGGCGGGTCCATGACATCCTTAGCTTAGACGAGGAAGGGGATAAATTGATACACTTATCCTGTCTGCACCATCTTGTGGAAGAAAACAATAACTGCAGGGGATAGCTGTGGATTGTAGGTAAGTATTGTAAACAATGTGTCATGATGCTGCCCCAGGGGGCGGATCCATGACATCCTTGGCTCAGAGGAAGGGGATAGATTGATGCCCTTGTCCTGCCTGTACCATCTTGTGACAGAAAACTATTAATGTGGAGGCTAGCTCTGGATTGAAGGTGAATGTAACAGGAGCTTTTTTAAATTATTTTATTTGAAATGTTTATTCATTATTATTTTTTTTAGCTGAAATTACATAGAAAAGGGCGTGTTGGCAGAAAAAAAGACCAGGTGGGCCATAGAGTCTGCCCTATTCATATATATATATATACACACTATATTACCAAAAGTATTGAGGTGCCCGCCTTTACACGCACATGAACTTTAATGGCATCCTGGTCTTAGTCCGCAGGGTTCAATATTGAGTTGGCCCACCCTTTGCAGCTATAACAGCTTCAACTCTTCTGGGAAGGCTGTCCACGAGGTTTAGGAGTGTGTCTATGGGAATGTTTGACCATTCTTCTAGAAGGCCTGGCTCACAGTCTGCACTCTAATTCATCACAAAGGTGTTTTATCGGGTTGAATTTAGGACTCTGTGCAGGCCAGTCAAGTTCCTCCACCCCAAACTCGTTCATCCATGTCTTTATGGACCTTGCTTTGTGCAGTGGTGCGCAGTCATGCTGGAACAGGAAGGGGCCATCCCCAAACTCTTCCCACAAAGCTGGGAGCATTAAATTGTCCAAAATGTCTTGGCATGCTGACGCCTTAAGAGTTCCCCTCACTGAAACTAAGGGGTCAAGGGCAAGCCCCTGAAAAACAGCCTCCCCCCTCCACCAAATGATTTGGACCAGTGCATAAAGCAAGGTCCATGTTATAGCTGCAAAGGGTGGGCCAACTCAATATTGAACCCTACAGACTAAGACTGGGATTAAAGTTCATATGCATGTAAAGGCATAGGTTCCAATACTTTTGGTAATATAGGGTATATTTTATTTTATTTTTTACTTTTGCTTCAAGTATATGAGATTATCATTATGCTTTCTGGCTGGCTGATGGCTTGCAGGCTGGGATTTTTAAATAAAAAAAATACTTTTTATGTTACCTTGTAATCAGGGCCGGTGCCACCATAAGGCAGCACAGGAAGCCGCCTTAGGGTGCCAGGCTGGGGGGGTGGTAAAATGCCCTTTTGGCTGTGTAGACAGACCTCTGTGCTCTATTCGTCCTCTCCGTGCCCCCATTCCAGGTCCGCTCACATTTCCTTGGTGCCACTGCTGCTCACCCATAATGTTTAGTCCTCTCTCCGCCTCTCCTCTCACACCCTTTAAAAATATATATTTTTAAAGTGATTTTAAAATCACTTTAATCATATTTTAAAAACACCAATAAGCATTAGCAGTGCTGGAGAAGGCTAAATGTTCCTCCCAACCAGGTCTAGAGAGCTCTACACCAGGCAGACACAGTATAGGAAGAGAATAGAAGGCAGAGAGGATTAAACAGGGAGACATCAGGGGACGGGGGGCAACATACACCATCTATCCCTGCCTAAGAATGCTGATCTATATATATAAGAATATATAAGAATGCTGGACTATACAGGGAGTGCAGAATTATTAGGCAAGTTGTATTTTTGAGGAATAATTTTATTATTGAACAACAACCATGTTCTCAATGATTCCAAAAACTCATTAATATCAAGGTTTTTATAAGTCGAAACTATAATTACTCAAAAACCTTAGTAACTCTTGTACCAACAACAAGTTATTATTTTAATAAGGAGTTTTTATGTTGAACGGATTATTAAGACGTGAGGGACATATCAGGTCGTAAGAATATATAAGAATATATATATCTAGTCGTAAGAATCCGTCCCTATCTACCACATACAACGGGGGGCAGGGGACTACAGAGGGACAAATTAGGAGAGACGGAAGATAAGAGAAGGATATGACACAGACGGACCACATCTCGAGAGATCTGGACCAACCCTCCTTGTAAATCGGAAGAGGTCGTGACGATTACGAATAACCACAAAAATTT
>BLSH010309848.1:532987-550785 GCA_018402905.1 Glandirana rugosa
GACTTTTTTAATGTGAAACGATGTTACATTTCATCACTCACATGTCGAACATATTGTTACATTCAAACGACAGGGGAGTTTCATTGAGTTGTGTGTCGGTAAGTACAGATTTGGCGACGGTTGTTTTCACCCGGGTTAATCGTAAAAAAGGGAGGGACCACAGTACACTGAGTAATCACAAGGTTCCAGAGTCCACACTTACCCCTCGTCCACACAATTTACACCACAATAGTGAGAGTGAGAGAGTATGACTAGTGACCTTCAAGTTGTACCGTGGAGTACCGTTTCTTGAGAGACTCCTAGACTTTATTTCTTAACAACGAGATGTATTTAGAGCAACAATTCTTTATTTCAGATCCTCAGAGAGTTCTTTGCCATGAGGTGCCATGTTGAACTTCCAGTGATCAGTATGAGAGAGTGAGAGTGATAACACCACATTTAACACACCTGCTCCCCATTCACACCTGAGACCTTGGAACACTAATGAGTCACATGACACCAGGGAGGGAAAAAATGCTAATTGGGCCCACTTTTGTTGGCAGCGGTTTAGACATGAATGGCTGTGTGTTGAGTTACTTTGAGGGGACAGCAAACTTACATTGTTATACAAGCTGTACACTCACTACTTTACATTGTAGCAAAGTGTAATTTTTTCAGTGTTGTCACATGAAAAGATATAATAAAATATGTACAAAAATGTGAGGGGTGTACTCACTTTTGTGAGATACTGCATATATATATACAGTTGTGCTCATAAGTTTACATACACTGGCAAAATTTACGATTTCTTGGCCATTTTTTAGAGAATATGAATGAAAGCACAAACACATTTCTTTCACTCAAGGTTAGTGTTTGGCTGAAGCCATTTATTATCAATCAGTTGTGTTTACTCCTTTTAAATCATAATGGCAACAGAAACTACCCAAATGACCCTGATCAAAAGTTTACACACCCTTGTGATTTTGGCCTGATAACATGCACACAAGTTGACACAAAGGGGTTTGAATGGCTATTATAGGTAACCACCCCCCCCCCCCTTATGAATTGTTGACTTGTAATTAATGTATGTGTATAAAAGGTCAAAGAGTTTATGGACTCCTGACAGACCCTTGCATGTTTCATTCAGTGTTGCACTGACGTTTCTGGATTCTGAGTTATGGGGAAAGCAAAAGAATTGTCACAGGATCTGCGGGAAAAGGTAGTTGAACTGTATAAAACAGGAAAGGGATATAAAAAGATAAAGAAAAAAGGATGTTGGGACTTTAAATGAGGAGATAGAAGGACACTGACCAATGTGCATTGTACAAAAGTATTTGTTTATTAGCCCTCCAAAATCCTGGAAAGCAAGGCAGTGCCATGCATCATAAATAGATTCATTACATCACAACATGCATCGAATAGCAAACATATATGCGTTTTTGGTAATTGGAGTAAGGCAATAATGGGTTGTACAGAAATAATTGTTTACTGACCCTCCAAGGTCGTAGAAGGCAAGGTAAGTACCATACAGAGTAAACAATAATAATTCCATCACAACATAATTAGTAAAAAATATATATATAGCAAACGTATATGCGTTTATGCATTTAAAACTGCAGAACACTCTGCCTGGGGATAGGAGTGGAGCATCTGCCATGGCGTGAAGTTAAACATTCCCTATTTTGGTATATGGCTTTCATTTATTTATTTTTTTCAAACTCAGTACCTTTCATACACATTCACTTTTCATCCAACCCATTCACACCCACACATTCATCCACAGATGTCTGCTATCCAAGTGGTCTGCATGGTGGTTCCATCCCCGGCTCATGTCACCGTGTCCTCAGCTCCTGTGACCTCCTGGATAAATGGAGTTGACCATACAGGGTCTCGGTATCCCCCAGAGTGAAGAAAAGAAGGGCCAATAGTGTAATATCGTTGAGACAAATTTATTAAAACAAAGGAGATATACTCACATAGTTAAGTTAAAAACAGCATGGGTAATAAAAGCCGGCATCAAATCACAAAACTTGTACACCGCCCGCACTTCCCGTGTGTAGAGGCGTGGTGACGTCAGCACGTGGTTCCGCCCTACATGTTTCGTTAAACATAACGTCTTCAAACCTATTAGAGCCTATGGCTCTAATGAGATGCTTCAAAGAAACCCCCCACCGTGGTAATTCACGTGGCCAGCGTCCTGAAAGAGGCTGGCTGCATGAATAGGGGGTGGTCGTGGGCGGCCATGGATAGATTCATGCCATGCAATTTGTGCTCATTTAGCCAAAAGAACCCATAGTATGTGTTCAAGTTCTGGGGTCTGTGCCAGAGGCATCAGTAAGGGGGCTGATGAGGCTACAGCCCCGAGGCTCGGGGCTGTCAAACATTATTAATAGCCCCGAGCTATCAACAACTGTGGCTGCGCAGCGTGGCCGGCAGCACCTATGATAGACGTCATGTCACTGGTCCAATCCCACAGGACGGGACGTGTGATGACAGTGACATGATGGGAGTGAGTGCATGGGAAGAAGAGCAGATATCTGGATCCAGACCGCTGACCACCCTTGGTGCCCAGCAACGCCCCTGTCACTGAACTGAAGCCAGGCAAGGCCGGAGCACGGGACTCGGCGGGACATGGGGCAGAGACACAGACCACGCTTGGCGCCCAGCAATGCCCCTGGACTGAACTGAAGCCACAAGCCAGGCAAGGCTGAAGCCCGGGACTCAATGGGACACGGGACAGAGACACAGTTCAGCCAGGTAGATATGTTACAGCCTCAGGTCCCCAGCCCAGGGGCCCAGCCAGCTAGGGCATGGTGAGGAGTGGGAGTGGACTGCAGTGGGTGGACACTCCACCTATTACTACCCCTACCTACTACATACCAAGAGGTGGTACAGACACACCCACTGCACTGTTGCTGAGGGCTCCATCATTCTGGGGGGTCTCATCACCCTGGGGTTCCTAAAAACCTGGAGGTCCGCCTCACCTTCCTGGGGGTCCTATCATCCTGGGGATTCTATAATAGTGGGGGTCCTATGATAGTGAGGGTCCTATCATCCTGGGGGTCCTATAATCTTGAAGGTCCTATAATCCTGGTGGGGACTCCCTGATGTAAGGAGGCATGGTGCTGAGGACACTCTGAGGTAAGGAGGCATGCTTCTGGTGACACCCTGATGTAAGGCGGCACGCTGCTGGGGCACCCTGATGTAAGGAGTCACACTGCTGGGGACACCTGATGGAAGGAGGCATGCTTCTGGGGACACCTGATGGAAGGAGGCACTCTGCTGGGGACACTTGATGGCAGATGATGTGGCAAGTAACACACTCGGGGCTCCCACTGATTCTGCATTATGATGAGTTGAACTATTTTATTTTATATTACAATGTAATAATATAAATAATGCGCTTCAATCATCCTGACACCACAACCACCATGGTGCCGGGATGATTGAAGCGCTAACACCAGGTGTTTGGAGCATCTTTACCTGTTGATTGTTAAACTTTCTGGAATACACATATTGCTATTGTGGTGTAGGATCTGGGCCTGCTGTTCCTCCATCCCTCTTTCTGTCCTTCTTTCTCCTTCCCTCCCTATTTCCTGTTTCTTTCTTTCTCCCTCCATGCCTCATTCATCTCAGACTCGAACCACACCTCCTTTGAGCCATGCCCTTTTAAGCCATGCCATCTATTTAGTTTAACCCACACCCATTTTTTGATGCAACGCCCTTTTGCGAGCCACATTTCTGGGCTGTTTCTGGGCTGTTTCCCAACTAGCAACACCCCTGGTCTGTGCAGGCCACTCAAGTTCCATTACACAGACCGCTGGAGCTGGCTTTATGTACTGGAGTACAGTTTTGCTGGAACAGAAAAGGGCCATCTCCAAACTGTTACCACAAGATTGGAAGTGCACAATTGCCAAAATTGTCTTGGCATCAGTAGTACCCTTCACTGGAAACACCTAAATTAAAAAATCTAACCATATATAGTAGCAGAAGGAACTCACTGATTGCATTCACGTGTTGCCTGGAATGGCTCTTTAATGGAATATCATATGAAGAAAATTTTAAACGGAATAACAACCTATATAAAGTACAACATTTCAGGATTATGACACCATTCAGTGAGTATAATAAACCAAGAGATTTGTTAAGCACCAATCTCCAGAGATAGTCCAAACACCGCTCAGGAGCTCAATCCTCATTTGCATAAGCAGATACTGAAACAGTGAGGCGTGAACGCCAAGGGGCACGGGCGAAAGCGATGCCGGGTGATTTTGCACATCAATAACCTAATTCAGACCTGTGCAAGTCTTGTTTTAAATGGTTCAGAGTTTCCTTCTCTTTCCAGCAGAATGCACAAGTGAAACATCTCATTAATACGAACGATAACCAGTTCTACGCGCAGACCAAATTTGCAGTGACAGTCTTTGGCATCCGCTGTGTGTTTACCGTAATTTCTCCTCGTCTAAAGCCTTAACATATTTCCACTGTCCCATGTCTCATTAACCTCATTATGAATCATCATGCAGGCCTGATGAAATGTGTTATTAAAGAACGAAGCTGACTTATTATGAAATAGATGGCTACGTTCATATCTTCATCACACCGCTGTGGTTTCCGCACTGAGTGACCTGTGCCTCTGCTTTGCCTTCAGCTATGTGTTTCTGTAATGATATTTGCTGGTTGTTAAAGATAATTACCCAGGCTGATCGATTTAACTGCAATAAGCCAGCACTTAATAATCATAAAATGAAAGCTTTAGTCAATGCAGGTTGTTTAGTACACCAACTGCAGGCAGAAGTCAAGTGAATACCACAAAGTTCCTTGTAATTTTGACTTTTAGTTATAGAAATTTTAATGTTCAGCCCAGAAAACATCTTAGAACAAAAAAGGAAATGCATCAGTGAAATCAATTCCATGATACTACCACTATTCTAAATTAAGAAAGCAAACAGAATGCATACTGTATGTAGCACCCTCTAGTTTTTACTACTAGAATCAGAGTAGGCAAATTATAGTCTGGCCCAGGGACAGGGCTGGACTGAGATAAAAATTTGGCCCTGGACTTCATACAGACCACTTTAATTTTGCAAACACGCACAAAAACAAGTGAAGTGGGAGGGCTAACGTCATGTAGGAACATTGCTACAGCCTCATTGGCTGGAATTTCAGAAACTTCAGCACCAATAGAACTGGAATCTGTTGTATAAAGCAAAAATTCTAAATCAGCAATCAATATATCTATTAGCTGAACAATCCATCAGTAATCACTAGCTGAAACCTGCTGTATAAAAACACAGCAATCAATACATCTATTACATGATCGCTCTATCAGCAATTAATAGAACTGGAACCTGCTGTATAAGGCAGTAATTCTAATATCTGTCAGCAATCAATATATCTATTAGCTGAACAATCTATTAGCAATCACTAGAGCTGTAACCTATTGTATAATAAGACAACAATTCTAATATCAATTTAAAGATCTATTATACAATCAGTATAAGGCTGGGTTCACACTAGTTCGATTCTCAGACCTACACGAGAAGCACAAGTCGCATTACGTCACAAAAACAATGATTTCCTATGAGAGCCGTCTTAACTGCTCCGACATGTGTTTTTCAAAGTCGGAGCGACTTTGAAAAAGGTTCCTGTACTACTTTTGTCCGACTTTGATCCTACTTCAGCCCATTGAAAGGCATTGAAGTCGGATCAAAGTCGTATCAGTGTCTTCGCTGATCCGACTTTGGCATGCGACTTGTGCTCTGGGGATCTTGAAGGGGAACTCCACACCATATTTTTAAAGAAAAAACTGGCATGGGGTCCCCCTCCAGGAGCATACCAGGCCCTTTGGTCTGGTACGGATTTTAAGGGGAACCCCATGCCGAAAAACCAGCGTGGGGTCCCCCCAAAATCCATACCAGACCCTTATCCGAGCACGCAGCCCAGCAGGCCAGGAAAGGGCGTGGGGACGACCGAGCGCCCCCCCCCTCCTGGACCATACCATGCCGCGTGCCCTCAACATGGGGAGTATGGGTGCTTTGGGGCAGGGGAGGCTCTGCGCCCCCCACCCCAAAGCACCTTGTCCCCATGTTGATGAGGACAGGGCCTCTTCCCGACAACCCTGGCCGTTGGTTGTCGGGGTCTGCGGGCGGGGACTTATCGGAATCTGGAAGCCCCCTTTGACACAACGAGATCTCCTTCACGATCCCCAGAGCACAAAGTGCCTGGCATTGTCGGGATCAAAGTCGGATCCCTGTTCACAGACAAACGGTCCGACTTTGACCCTATGTAGGACCGTGAATCGCACGGCAAAGTAGGATCAAAGTCGGACCGTTTCTTTGTCGGATAGTGTGAACCCAGCCTATCTGTTGACGTATCAGTGTATCAGCAATCAATGAAACTGGGATAAACATGCTGCTTAAAACCACTTCGCAACCAGGCCAATTCTGACATTTCTCTCCTACATGTAATAATCATTGTTTTTTTTTGCTAGAAAATTACTCAGAACCCCCAAACATTATATATATATTTTTAGCAGAGATCTTAGGGAATAAAATGGTCGTCATTGCAACTTTTTATGTCACGCGGTATTTGCGCAGCAATTTTTCAAACGCTTTTTTTTGGAAAAAAAAAGTTTTATGAATTAAAAAAAAAACAGAACAGTAAAGTTAGCCCAATTTTTTTGTATATTGTGAAAGATAATGTTACGCCAAGTAAATAGATACCCAACATGTCACGCTTTAAAATTGCGCCCACTCAGGAAATGGCGCCAAACTTTGGTACTTAAAAATCTCCATAGGTGATGCGTTAAAATTTTTTACTGGTTACATGTTTAGAGTTACATTGGAGGTCTTGGGCTATAATTATTGCTCTCGCTCTAACGCACACGGTGATACCTCACATGTGTGATTTGAACAACGTTTACATATGCGGGCGCGACTGATGCGTGCGTTCGCTTCTGTGCGCGAGCTCGTGGGGACGGGGCGCTTTCAATTTTTTTTTTTTTAATTATTTATTTTACCTTTATTTTTTTATTTTTTACACTGTCTCTTTAAAAAAAAATTTTGATCACTTTTATTCCTATTACAAGGAATGTAAACATCCCCTGTAATAGGAATCTTGCGTGACAGGTCCTCTTTATGGGGAGATATGGGGTCAATAAGACCTCACACCTCCCCTCTAGGCTGGAAAGACAGAGATCTGAAAAAAAAAACGAGTGATCTCGGTCTTTTTCCGCCGAGTAAACGTTCATTGTTTACATCACGTGAACCGGACGTGACGTCATATGTCGCGCCCGGGCCTCCGAGGCGCATTGAGATGACTGGTGACCATCTGGTCATCAGTCATCACTATGCTCAGCATCCGCCGGCGACGGATCTGTTCTCCGGGCCGCCGATGGCACGAGCGGCCCGGGAGAAGCACCGGAGGGCGGCGAGAGGGGGGCGTCCCCTCCCGTTGCCGATAAGAACGATCAAGCAGCTGAACTGCCGCTATGATCATTCTTATGGTGCAGGGAATCACAGACGGAAAAAAATGATGCCTGAATGATGCTGGTAGGTGCCGGCATCATTCAGATATCCCCACTGAAATACAAGGACGTCTTTAGACGTCCGGCGGTCGGGAAGTGGTTAAGAAAGCAGCATTTCTAAAAATACAGGGGTGTTATCAATCAATATAGCTATTGGCCTGATCAATCTATCAACAATCAATAGAATTTTGATAAATAAGATGGTAGTAATTCTAGAGAGATAGATTGACCATCAATCAATATAGCTATTGGCCTGATAAATCTATTAACAATCAAAAGAACTGGAATCAACTTTCTGTAAATGAAAGCAGCGATTTTCATATCAATTAATTAAAGATAGATCTATCTTCAATTGATTTGAAAAAAATCAATATATCTAACTATTGATCTAGTAGTATCTATCAGCTGCCTGAAGTGCTCCATTGGTAACATATGATGTGGAATAAGCCTCTGGCATGGCAGCGCAGCAATGCTGCCCATCGATCCAACTTGGCCACCTTCCTTCCTATGCTCTTTACTGTTTGTGGGCTGCACTGGAGGATTCACAAAGGAAAATTGATCCCCAGCAGTCTAATGTGTTTATTACCAATGAGTCAATATCTATTGATCTATCGGCTGTCTCATGTATGATGTGGATGTCCTTGGCAGTGCATGCCATCTGTCTTTCCCTGGCTACTTGCTGGCTCCTGCATGCATTGTAGGAGGGGGGGGGGTGATACAATGCCCCCCCCCAGGAGTGCAGACCCAACCCCATCTGTCTGTCTGCCAGGCAGTTCTTCCTGTTGCATTGGCCGGCCATCAGTGTGATCGGAGTGTGTGGCTGGGATTTGTCATATGAATGGTCTGGTTCTCCTTCACTGAGATCAGTGCTGCGTCAAGAAGGAGACTTCCCGGCACTCCAGACAAAACTTGCTGCTCCCCGTTACATTGTAGAAGCCTGCCATTCCCCCAATGACTCCCCAACCCTGTCGGGACCCCCCTCACCCCCGATCACCGGCTACCTGCTAACCTTTAACTGGCGGGAATCGGGTTCAGCTCTGGTTACCTGCATTGGGAAGAGGAGGAAGGGGGAGGAGAGCCAGAGGGTGGGACTGCAATGTCATTTGTGAATCGTTCTCAGGGCTGCAGATACATATTGCTAACACATGCAGTGTGAATGCAGGTAGACTGACTATGGCTCCCGCCCTCCATACAGCCCCGCCGGTGCTCCAGTGAACTTTGAAACTCCCGGTAATCCCGATGGCCAGTACAGGCCTGCCCAGGGATAAACCTGAGTCACTGACTCCGGGTCAGGGTTATTAGAGGACAGGGCTGGATGACTCATCCTGGAAGCTAACTGGTGCCTCCCCTGTTTCTAGAATGTTGGAGAACATTCTGGACAATAGTGTGCGAAAGCTAGCAGGTGTTGCCTTGAATATTTAGGGGCCCTTAGCCAATCTCCAGGTAGGGGGCTGGCAGGGAACTAAGGAGCTAACTAAAAAATAGACATGAGCCATTCCAGCAGGGAAGTCAAGTGGAAGATGGAAAAGCAGTGCAGAGGAGAGTCTGTCGTGGCCCTTGAGGGTCCGCTGCTGGGGAGGGGCTTTACCTCGGGCTGGAGCTCGGGAGGCTGGCCTGGAAGGATTCTACTACAGGAGGCAGCGGAGAGAGAGCAAGGAGAGACAGTGAGTAGATCAGCACGGTGCAGGGACAGACAAGGGGACAGATTGCCAGCTGTAGCAGTGCTCTCTTGAAGACAGCGGTGTACCAAATCTTCATCCAACCTTGCCCTGGGGAGTGCATGTCAGTGTGGAGGACTGGGAAGTTTAAGCAGCCAGGTAGGCTGGTGGCAGCCAGGTGGGCTAGCATGTCTGCAAACTGTAGAACTGGGATTAGTGTCTACAGGGGAAGCAGAAGTTTATGAGAAGGTTGTGAGAAATGCTGTTCACTCCACGTGTGCTACTTTATTAAGGGACTGCAAGTTCCTATCCTGTAATGGGCGGTTGCAGAATTAACAGGAGTGAACCAGTGGAAGCTGTGCAAGAGAACCACGTTTGTGCAGGTGGAAGAAAGAAGAGGGATATATACATAGGGAGGAAGTTGTCCCTGGTTTTGATTGTTGGACATTTTCAAGTTGGACATCCCTTAATACCTTACACCATCCAAGTTATCATCCAATAATGAAAACCACAAAAACAAGCCAACGGACTGATTTCTGTGTTTGGTGCAAGAAGGAAATGCTGTGTGACTAGCTGTGTGGCAACCCTGATATCAGCAAGAACTACTGGAGTAGTGATACACATATAGCCAAAGGTTTCTGGAAGCCTGACCAACACACCTACATATATGAGCTTGTTGGCCTCCATTCTTCTGGGAAGGCTTTCCACAAAAATTATGGAGTATGTGTAGTCAGGTGTGTAGCACCCTCTACTATAGGTAGGTGCTTAGAGAGAGATTTTTGTGTTAGGTGAGGTAAATGTAGTCAGGCCTGAGAGGCCTGATTGTTTTGATTCTGGGTCAGGTAGTGGCCTAGGGAGTGACGGGGGACTGCAGGTAGTGACACCCTTTGGTAACCCCTCCTTTCTGGTTAAGAAAGTTCTGGAAGAAAGGCTGAAGAAAGGGAGGTGAAGCTTCCTGAGGTATGTTTGGGTGGAAGAGTTAGAGATGGAATAGTGTGAAGACTGTTGGGGCCTTGGGGAGCCACTAGTCTGGGGGGGGGGGGGGTGACCTCGGCCTAGGAGACCTCGGGTGCATCCAGGAGGAAAGCATGAGATCCTGGTGGAGAGGCACAGAGAGAGAGAGCGGAAGAGGATAGGGGAAGAGAGCACTATCAGAGAGATCTCCAGGAGGAACTACAAGTAGCAGGTGTCGGTGAGTGACACACACCCTGGGAAGCTGGAGAAGAGGCATGCCAGAGCAGATTGGGGTGAGAGACAGTCTGGCAAGGATGCAGAAGCCAGTTTGGGACTGTGGTGTCACTGTGGCAGTGGAGAAGGCCATTGCGGCTGGAAGGGCTGGCAGGGCCTGGAAGAGGATGGGCTGGGAGCAGTAGTCCATCAGACTAGCTAGCACATTTGTACTTTGCTACACTTTGGGGGTCAGCAGTCCCTGCCTATAATGGGCAGCTCGGAGGCTGTGCTAAACTACAGCAGGTCTCACCATGTGCTAGCTAGGCCGGAACCAAGTTTTGTGCAGGAGAGTGGAACAGGAGTCTTAGAAGCAAGAGTGTGCTGGAGGAAGAGAAGGAGTGTATAAACAGAATGTGTATATAGTTGGTCTGATTCATGTTGGAATTAATCCTCTGGGAATCCCATAACTATTCCAATCCCTATACCAGTTCAATCTCCTAACAAAAAAACGAAACAAAACAAAGTACCGTCCTGTTTCATGACTCCGGATGAAAGGAAAAGTGTGATTGAGGGCAGTGTGTAGGGTAGAACCACTACATTAAGCAACCCCAAAGGGGGCAATGGCTGCAGGTGCAAGGCTGCAATATAGCCCCGACCTGAAGATGGAACTGTGCCGTTGCTTCAGACTAGCAGGGGACCATAGAGAACCAATTTATCCTCTGTTACGGGCTCCAGACAAGCTCTTTGGGAAGACCTCATCTCTTATTGCTAAGATTTGGGTGACGATCTTGACACAGAAGTGCTTTAAAAGGCAGGCTCTGTGTTATTTAGAGCATCCATAGTGTAAGAGTAGGACATGGACAGAGCCCCACTGGATAGGCAGAGAGTAGGAGCAGGGATAGGGAGAGACACCTGTCGAGGAGAGAAAGAGTAGGTTTTCCCTTGCAGGGTGCCTCTTCTGCCAGCTTCCTGGAACTATCTCTCAACTGCAGCCAGATAACTGCAAGGATTTTCAGGATTGCAGGTTGGCCCAATGAGCACCTCTGGCACTCTGTTGTCTGTAACCTCAGGTTATACCGAAGGAGTGCCTTTGCTGTAAACTACCTTATTTCTTTGATCATTCAATTTCTATCAATATAAACAACCTTCAAGTTGTTGATTCCCAATTCTTGTGGAAATTTGTGCCCATTCAGCCAAAAGAGCATTTTTGAGGTCAGGTACCAGTTTTGGATATGAAGACCTGGCTTGCATTTCTCATTCTAGTTCATCCCAAAGGTGTTCAGTAGGGTTGCGTTCAGGGCTCTGTGCAGGACACTCAAGTTCCTTCACACTAAACTGGTCAAACCATGCATAGGCATCCCCTGCCATCTACTGTCAGCTGCTAGTATCACACTGTAATGTATAATTATATGTCACTTCCTCACTGTGGGGTTGTTGGTAAAAGATCCTGGAAGGGGGAAGTGGAGAAGGTTTCAGCCACTGGTTTCAGTCCTGTCCATGCTACTGATACCAGATCAGAAGAGACAATTATGCAAGTATTTCTTTGTTGTAATCATGTAACTGCAGCTGCCCATAGCTTCTTGAGTGTATTGCTGAATTGTAATAATAGAGTATATCTGTCCTTTTACTATCTCACATTCACAGTGCCAAATAACTAAGACTGCATTCCAGGCTGGTTGGATAATGGCTGGAGGGTCACTTCATCACGAAAATCTTGTCTTCAGGTCTGTCACACAAAGACAGATGCCATATCATCCTCCGAGGCCCCTGCAACTGGACTTTTCTGCAACATTCACCTGGAGGTATTTCTATAAATAACTAATATATATATATATATATATATATATATATATATATATATATATATATATATATTGGTATATGTGCCCAATTCCACCAGGACTTCTATCTGGCCCTTTCCTGATAATACGTGTTTGTAAATTTAATGTATGTACTGTTAATAATCTTTTCTTATATAAAGCTTATATTATTTCTATACTGGTGTGCATCTATATGCTTTTGGTTAAAGTGGCTCTAAAGGCAGAAGATATTTTACTTTTATGCATTCTGTGCATGGAGGTAAAAAACCTTCTGGGTGCAGCTGCTCCTGTGTTTAATATGTTTCAGTTTATGAATAAACAGGAAGCTGCTCAGCATAGAGCACTTCCCATTCACTCACTGTCCCATGCAGCTGAATCATTGTCCTCAGTCCCTTTTCTCTGTCTCGAGTGTGAGACATCAGGGGTCTGTTTAGACTCCTTATAGTTCACCAAAGCCCCTCAACGGGGTTCCTAAAAAAAATGAGAATAAAAAAAAAATTTTGTGAAAAATAATAAAGCGTCCACTGCTCTACTGACACCATCCATGTTTTAATACATTTTAAAGTGACGTCACGCCTGTGCATGCTCAGGGGAGCCATCATTCACAGCCCAGGCATCTTAAGGAATGGCCATTCCTTCAGAGAGCGTGCGCAGATGACGTCATCGGCTGCATGTAATGTAAATATCTCCTAAACGGCGAATGTTTAGGAGATATTTACAGTACCTATTGGTAAGCTTTATTATAGGCCTACCTATAGGTACAAATTATGCCTCTTTAAAATGTTTGTTTACATTTATTTTTAAGAGTGTGTGTGCCTGTATAGTGTGCGTGTGTGTGTTTATATATATATATATATATATATATATATATATATATATATATATATATATATATATACCGTGTTTCCCCAAAAGTAAGCCCTACCCCGAAAATAAGCCATATCTCGATTATCAGGACGGGCTGCAATATAAGCCCTACTCCGAAAATAAGACCTAGTAAATCTTTTTAAATGTTGGCTAGTGTCTCCGTTTGCTGCTATATTTAAAACAAACAGGTTTACACTCATCGCTGCCCCGTCGGAGGTCCTCTTCTCTCCTCCCGGCTGATGTCTGCTGCTGCTGCTTCCTCTTCTCTGCACGTCAGCCGGGGATCACGGCTATTCTCTTTCCTCCCCTCCTCCCTCCAGATGTCGTCTTCAGGGCACTGATGTCAGTGGCAATCTCGGCTCTTCCTTTTCCTCCTCTCCTCCCGCTGACATCTGCGCTCCCCTCCCTCTTTAGTGCACGGAGCGGGCTGACGTCACCACAGCTGAACTCTTCTCTCTAATCATCACCTCAGAGATCTCAGAGAAGAATAAAAGCTGTTAAACAGGTACTTTTACCGGTATACCAGTATAAAACTGCACTGAACCTCATACAGTACCAGAAATAATGATCTAAAAAAATTATTGCTGTAAATGGATTAGGACCAATGGTTCAAAGGGAAATGGAGATGACTGTACCGGTATTTGAATAAATGTTGTTTAATGTACATACCGTAAATAAATAAGCCCTACCCTGCAAATAAGCCCTAGTGTGTTTTTTGTGACTAAAATGAATATAAGACCCGTTCTTATTTTCGGGGAAACATGGTATATACAGTATCTCACAAAATTGAGTGCACCCCTCACATTTTTGTAAATATTTTATTATATCTTTTCATGTCACAACACTGAAGAAATGACACTTTGCTACATTGTAAAGTAGTGAGTGTACAGCTTGTATAACAGTGTAAATTTGCTGTCCGTTCAAAATAACTCAACACACAGTCATTAATGTCTAAATTGCTGGCAACAAAAGTGAGTACACCCCTAAGTGAAAATGTCCAAATTGGCCACAAAGTGTCAAAATTTTGTGTGGCCACCATTATTTTCCAGCACTGCCTTAACCCTCTTGGGCATGGAGTTCACCAGAGCTTCACAGGTTGCCACTGGAGTCCTCTTTTCCATTCCTCATACTGGTCACTGGAAGTTCATAAAGATGGCCTAGGTTATAGGAAGATTGCCAAGACCCTGAAACTGAGCTGCAACAGATCATACAGTGGTTTAACAGGGCAGGTTCCACTCAGAACAGAGAGCAGAACCAAAGCAGTTGAGTGTACGTACTCAGCGTCATATCCAGAGGTTGTCTTTGGGAAATAAAGTTGATCCAGGGTGAATTCGATTGCCTCTCGGGGAATCAGGAAGGAATTTTTTCCCCCGTTATAGCAAATTGGATCCATGCTTTGCTGGGGTTTTTTGCCTTCCTCTGGATCAACTGTGGGTGAAGGATTGTATATGGGATTATTTGGTTATATGTGTGTATGTGTGTATATATATGTATATATATGTATATATGTATATACATTTTTTTTTTTTGGTTGAACTGGATGGACTTGTGTCTTTTTTCAACCTGACTAACTATGTAACTATATGTAACTATGTAAATAGACCTATGAGTGCTGCCAGCATTGCTGCAGAGGTTGAAGGGGTGGTGGGTCAGCCTGTCAGTGCTCAGACCATACGCCGCACACTGCATCAAATTGGTCTGCATTGCTGTCGTCCCAGAAGGAAGCCTCTTCTAAAGATGATGCGCAAGAAAGCACACAAATAGTTTGCTGAAGACAAGCAGACTAAGGGCAGGGATTACTAGAAGCATGTCCTGTAGTCTGATGAGACCAAGATAAACTTATTTGGTTTAGATGGTGTCAAGCGTGTGTGATGGAAACCAGGTGAGGAGTACAAAGACAAGTGTGTCATTCATACAGTCAAGCATGGTGGTAGGAGTGTCATTGTCTGGGGCTGCACGAGTTCTGCCAGCACTGGGGAGCTACAGTTCATTGAGGGAACCATGAATGCCAACATGTACTGTGACAAACTGAAGCAGAGCATGATATCCTCCCTTCGGAGACTGGGCTGCAGGGCAGTATTCCAACATGATAACGACCCCAAACACACCTACAAGATGACCACTGCCTTGCTAAAAAAGCTGAGGGTAAAGGTGATGGACTGGCCAAGCATGTCTCCAGACCTAAACCCTATTGAGCATCTGTGGGGCATCCTCAAACGGAAGTTGAGGAGCGCAAGGTCTCTAACATCCACCAGTTCCGTGATGTCTTGGCAATCTTCTTATAGCCTAGGCCATGTTTATGTAGAGCAGCAATTCTTTTTTTCAGATCCTCAGAGAGTTCTTTGCCATGAGGTGCCCTGTTGAACTTCCAGTGACTAGTATGAGAGAGTGAGAGTGATGACACCAAATTTAACACACTTGCTTCCCATTCACACCTGAGACCTTGTAACACAAACGAGTCACATGACACAGGGGAGGAAAAATGGCTAATTGGACCCAATTTGGACATTTTTACTTAGGGGTGTACTCACTTCTGTTGCCAGTGGTTTAGAAATGAATGGCTGTGTGTTGAGTTATTTTGAGGGGACAGCAAATGTACACTGTTATACAAGCTGTACACTCAGTACTTTACATTGTAGCATACTGTAATTTCTTCAGTGTTGTCACATAAAAAGTTATAATAAAATATTTACAAAAATGTGAGGGGTGTACTCACTTTTGTGAGATACTGTACATAGCATTCAGTATTGCATATATACCATACTGGACCGACTGATGGGTAATCATGGGCACAACATCCCTAAACATATTAGGATACAAATATTCATTATCAGTGAGACTTTTTAGGTGCAAAAGATTTTTTTTAGTACCATAACAGATTCTTTGCTTTCCTAAAATCTGTATAACATCAGGGTGTGTTTGATTAGAAACAACAACAAAAAATCACAAAATTCCAGAACTTTTATCCCTAATAGCTTATCTCTTGGTATGCGGTGCAATATTTTGTAGACTATACCAGGAGATTTCAGAAAAAAATATCTGGAATTTTGTGATTTTTCTGTTGTTATTAATGCATGTGTTTATGTGAATTTCTGTGCCTTTTAAACCATATGTTTTTGTTCATGCATCATGCAAACATTCAAAATATGGATGTTACATGGAGCATATGCAATTCAAATGTATAAAACTGTGTGATACATATTTTTATAAATTTATGATTCATTTCATTGGGCCTGAATAATGTCTGTAAATGCTCGATTTTGTTACATTCTATTTTAATGCTCTAAGATGCAGCACATACATATGAGCCAGCAACCTAATTATTTAAGGGCAATTCAGCTTGAAATGCAAGTTCGTACAATTAAAGTATGGATTTTACTGTAGGAAAACAGAACAGCATAAATCCACTGTAAAGGTCTTACAGCAGTGATGCTGGTGCTAAAATCCTGGTATACCCCAGAAATAAGGAACACCTGCTAAACTGCACTGAAAATATATTTTTTTGTAAATATCCATTTTAATGTAGGGCAAAAAAGTATGTGGACATCTCTGTTACCAAGATTTTTGAGTTTAGGTGTTGCCAGAGAAGGGTATTGCTAATGCTACAGCATATAATGACATATACAGTAAGTGTTCGAAGCCTATTACGTTTGGGTGTGCACCCCAAAGCCCAAACACAAATGCATGTCTGTAGATATATATATATATATATATATCTATATATATATATATATATATATATATATATATATATATATATATATATATATATATATATATATATATCTATATATATAGTATCTCACAAAAGTGAGTACACCCCTCGCATTTTTGTAAATATTTTATTCTATCTTTTCATGTGACAACACTGAAGAAATGACACTTTGCTACAATGTAAAGTAGTGAGTGTACAGCTTGTAAAACAGTGTAAATTTGCTGTCCCCTCAAAATAACTCAACACACAGTCATTAATGTCTAAACCACTGGCAACAAAAGTGAGTACACCCTAAGTGAAAATGTCCAATTTGGGCCCAAAGTCTCAATATTTTGTGTTTCCACCATTATTTTACAGCATTGCCTTAACCCTCTTGGGCATGGAGTTCACCAGAGCTTCACAGTACGACCCAAACACACCTCCAAGACGACCACTGCCTTGCTAAAGAAGCTGAGGGTAAAGGTGATGGACTGGCCAAGCTTGTCTCCAGATCTAAACCCTATTGAGCATCTGTGGGGCATCCTCAAATGGAAGGTGGAGGAGCGCAAGGTCTCTAACATCCACCAGCTCCATGATGTCATCATGGAGGAGTGGAAGAGGATTCCAGTGGCAACCTGTGAAGCTTTGGTGAACTCCATGCCTAAGAAGTAGAGTTGAGCGAATTTCTGGAAGTCCGGGTTCTGCTGGTTCGGCCGAACTTCGGGACAAAGTCCGGGTTCGGGTCCGGACAGAACCCGAACTTTGTCCCGGACCCCGAACCCCATTGAAATCAAAGGGGACGGCTTGGTCGTCTTGGGCCTGAAGGTCTTTAAGCGAGTTGAGATGAAGAATCCGTACCTCAAGTGGTTTCGAAGTGTCCAACGGTGACCTTAGGAGAAGGTGAGGAGGTACTACTGTAGTACCTCGACCACCTACAATCTCTGGAACGCGAGGAGGTGGAAGGTAAACTCCTACGGGGTGTCTACGAGTTATCCCAAATCTAGACCTCTGTTCGAACCGGTCAGGTAGTGGAAATGGGAGTCGAAGAAATCGTTCCGTCACCAGCAGAACCTCCACACAAA